>NQII01003062.1:103311-139302 GCA_002778355.1 Clitarchus hookeri
GGGGGGGGGGGGGGTGTTTGTGTGTGTGTGTGTATATATATATATATATAGGACGCAACTCATAGTCCGAGGCTGTCTCTCACAGTTCAGTTGAAGGATGTTACTCTGCCCGACCGCGCACAGACTTCTTCAACACCTGACTGTCTCTTGTGGCTCAGTTGTAGGATTGTTACTCTACCCAGACGCTATACGACATCATTTTTGTCTATCAGCTATTGCAGCTCTAGACGTCTAGCAGCTCTAGCGTTTTACCAGCATGCCCCTAGACGCGGGGGCACCCACAGACACGTCAGCCAAGTTTGTTTCGCCCTTTATGTCAGACATCACGCCAACCCCCCAACTACCCCCACGTCTGATAGAAGCCAGTCAAGCCTTTAAGTCCACGCCGCTGATGCAACCCAGCATGACAGAGTCGCGTGCTTTCACCACGGACCGAGAGATGGCACCAGAGAGTGCAGCTCCGCCTATGGGAGGAGGAACCCACCTCCCTTTCCCTGCTACCCCGCACCACAGAGAGCCTGCAGGCAGGTGGAATATGTGTTCTTGCACCACCGCAGAATGGCAGTTCATTCTCTGCAGCTCGCTCCACCACCTCGTGTGCTGAAGCTCTCTGCAGAAATCGACGACCTCCAGTAGGACCACCACTACCTACCAGACATCTTCAAGACCTTCACCAGTAACCCCAGAAGAAGTCTTCACCCCTTGAACACCCACGACCCTATTAGTAGTGCCACCCAAGTCCCTTCTGGACAACAGCATCGAGTTAGTAAGGGTCAGTTAGTTACCTAGCCGCATCTGCTCTTGTCTAATTTAGACCTAGGTCCCCTTCACCTGCTTTATCGTAGTCTACTGCCATTACAGTCCTTGTTAGTTAGGAGTTAGTACGGACCACTGTGTACATTTCCTCACAGGAATAAACAAGTTTTATATCAAACCTTTGAGTACTTTATCTAAGGTGACTGTGACTTGTATCCCTTGTACACGTCTGCCCACCAGGGAAAAGCAGGAGACCGTGTCATAACAACCCGATTGCCTAACCTAGAGTAGGACTGCGAGCTCCCTTAACCGGGCGCACGTACGTTGCGAACATACACATGAGATGGCCACCCACACTGTGCACATGGTTCACACTGTTTCTCAACATCACATATTCTGTACCCAAAGACCAAGCATGACCTTACAATTACATGAACCTGTGGAAGCATTCAACACACTACTGTTGTCTCAATCACAGGCATGAGATATGGGCTGGCACAGCTCTGTGTGTAAACAAGGATGTAGAATGGGGAGGGGTGAGGGATTGATATTTGGACAGCCTCCCACAGGGTGGTGACTTCCCTCATGGTGCAATGCCCCACACAACACGTAGCCACTTTCCCACAGTAGTGGATCAAGTGGGATTATCGTAGGCATTCAGGTTTTCTGTGGGGAAGTTTGCGGGTTATACCTTTGAGTGACCTCCATTACTGCCGGCCCCCAGCAAGTACTCAAGTAGGGCGGGATTATCACTGGCACGCCAAGTATTCCACTGAGGATTTCATCAATAGTTAACAATCCCCTTCTGGTGGCGACTGAGAAGGCGGGATTATCGCCATACTCTGACAAAATCAGAATAACCACCCTGTACCCATACCAGGGCCTAAGGGGTCAAACCTAGAGGTTGCCAACTATTCCTAATGAAGGATGAGGGGATGCATGGTGGGGTGAGGGCAATCTCAAAGATAGATGGTGACTCAAACTCAAGTGACACTGAGCATAGTGCGAAAACTAGTGGTAAGCGAAAGCGCGAGGCAACTGTGTGGTTGACCCACAACTTAACACTGTAGCTGGTCGGTAATAGCCGGAGCTATGGTGGCAGAGAGAGTGCTGGATCTTGAAGTGTAGGCCTCAGAGCACGTTAGAGCGAAGTAAACTTTTGTAACTCAGCTGAGGTGAACCAGCCTCAAACTGTGGTCCATTGCCAGAATTTATACACTGGGCCCAGGGCGAGTGAAAAGGTTACGGGGAAAGGTGAAGAGATAGAGGTAAGGACACTGGCTGCACGGCCAGGATGTGCGGTTAGGTATCTCTACCTTGACCAGCTGCCAGAGGGGTGGTAGGCCACCTCACACCCAAGTGCAGAGCGGTGGTGTAATGTACGCAGTTGGCATACAGACGGCAGCAGCAGTTACATGGGCTGCTACCCTCGTATACAGTCGGTTCAGTTTCGTGTATGCCTAAAGAAGCTTGACAATGGGGGCCACAGCTGTGGCTGGAATTGGCAGGATGAATGATATTGCCCATAGATGCGTCAACACACAAACACATACACACAGTCAGGAACGTGATCTCTGAAGCCTATCTTTCCTTTGGAAAGTAGGCTAAAAGAAAGGTTGTAACAAGAAAAACTCACTATCTGTCAGATCCTGTGATGCCAGTCGACGAGCCAATGGGGATGCTGTGAGCGGAGACTCACCACCACCCCTCCGACCAGTCAGAGGCGAGGAGTTCTTCTCGAGGCTGTACGACGAGACAGACCGAGGTGTGGGCTCCAGAAGGTTACCTGAACTCTTCATGACCGAGCATGGTGAGCTGAGACATAGAAAAAAGTTACATTACATTATCCTTAAATACAAAATATCTGTTTTCACTTATGAGAAACTAGCAAACCGGCCCGGCTTTGCCCGGGTACAATTTAGTTTTTACAGTGATATACTAATAAATTAATTGGGAAAATACAATTACAATATTATATGATAGTAAATTAGTAAACTACTATCACATATAAGATACATACATACATACATACATACATACATACATACATACACGTCACGCCTCTCTCCCAGAGGGGTAGGCAGAGATTATGGACCTCCATTTACCATGATCCTGACATACCTACCTCCTTCGCTTTATCCACATTCATACATCTCTAATATAACAATATTATATGATAGTGGTTTAGAAAATTTATTTATATACAACATTAATCATTTTGCCTCCGACCGCCAGCACAAAAATATTTCAGGGAACTATATTTTTTAATGTTCAACTTTGACTCCCGATTGAAACGCTTAGGTGTTTTAAGGGTAGTCAGCATCATCTAGTTTCATACCAGACAGCTTGGTGTATGTTGGTATTACACGTTCCCAGCTGTTGCTTAATTACATTTTGTGGTTATTCCACAGGAACTGAACGATTTTCCGGGATAAGAAGTATCCTACGTCCTATTCCAGGATCAAAGTACCTACATACCAAATTTCATCAAAATCCGTTCAGCCGTTATGGTGCTGAGTGGTAACAAACATACATACACACAGACTTTCACATTTATAATATTAGTAGGATAGGATATCTGGTTGAGAAACTAAAAGCATGAAGAGTTTCTGTTCCCATCATTTATAAAATTCTTTATATTTATTTGACTCCACTTCAACATCAGAGTCATACCAATGATAGATGATAACCAAACTTTACCATCCTAAGGTTAAATTATGTATGTCCTGCTATAATGCTTGGGTTTCCCCCACCACAAAGGAACAATTGTTAAATCCAAGGACCCCAATTACTAAATATCTGTAATAAAAACCTTGTAAAATACCCAAAAAAAAAAAATTTTATTTAAAATTTCACAAAAAAAAGTAGTAAACAATATAGTTAAAAACCTGCAAAAACATCTCCACATGTAACATTTTCCTGGTTAGCAACTAATAATTTGGTCTCAAACACTTTCTTTTTCACTATGAATTTAATTACGATATCACTTACAAACACAAATTTTTTGGGTCCTTTCAGACATGTTATAACATAACTCTACTGTCTTCCACTACCGTATATAGTTTATAAATTTTATAGTTTGAAAGAAGAAAATGTTTCAGCAGAAAATATTTTATAAGTTTTGTAGCTACATTTGCTTAAAAAATTACAAAATATTGAAATATTCAAGAGACTATTATGTTCTTAAGTAACAGTGTTTTTTGTAGTAGATTCTCTCTGCTGTATTGTGTGTCAACTAGCATTTTGGAGCCCTGCTTCCCTTTGAACTTCATACTACCTGGGGACTGCTGCCAGGGCATGGGCCAAACTTACAAATTGCTCATTCTGTACTTTAGCTGGATGAGGTTATCTCTCTCACTCACAATGGGATGTTGTGTGCCACTGGCCATTTTGATTGGTGCAGAATATCAACAACAAAGACAGGAAGTAGGTCAGCATGACTGGGGCAGCTAAATGACTGTGTCACTAGAAACATACACTTCCACCAACCACAGAGCATGGCGACTGTCGAGACAGAACTGTGAACACCTGTCCCATTCCCAGCAGGATTCCCTACAGATTACGGCTTGAAGTGTCCGTTGGACCACGTTATGCAAAATGCGCACAGAAAGGAACCGAAGCAATGATACTGTCAATCGCATCGCAACAACACCGGTAAAAAGACTCCTTTAAAGAAAAGTTTTAAAGGAAATACGTCAAAAACTACCCTTGTTGCATTTATTTTGGTTGCTCATCATTGCAATTCTCTTTGCCACTACTGTAAGACTTGGAAGAGGGAAAGATGTAAACATAGACACCACTCACTACTAACATGTCTGTCCACTGGTTCCATTAAGGTCCGCAATGTTTACCCATGCGTACCTGCCTGCCAGCCTGTCCTGCCATTACTCATGTTACATGCCAGGGTTCAGTAGCCCAGAGACTGCTTTGTAAGACAACATAAAAAAAAAATTAACTGAACTGCTGAAAGAAGGAATAAAGACTATCTTTCTTTGACACGGCTGTGAACTAATCAAATAATTATAGGTTCACATCCAAATAAAGTTTATTTTTCTCATACGTGAAGGTTATTAGAACAGGAAACGCAAAAACTTTGTGCAGTATTACAAATAAAAATATATGTACTATTTTTTTTTAACCTCTTTTCTAACAATTCTATATTAGGAAACCAATATTCCTAGCTTGGATAGCCACCACAAACGTGCCGCTAAACGTCTTTCATAAGTAAGAAAAAATGGAAAATAAAAAATTTGCACCATAACTTACCGCAGCAGGGGGAAGGGAAATTTATAGTGATGGATCGAGTCTCAAAAAATCGAGTTGAGTCAAAAGATCGACTCGCCACTCAAGTCAAGTTTTTTTTACAGCAGACATCAATCTACTGAAGTGCAAGTCGAGTCACAGTGCTTTTTAAGTTATAAACAACAAATATTCACACCAAACAATCAACTTTCTTGTCTCATGAATCAATAATTTTACATTGCTAAACTGCTTAAGTTGCACCAGAATGAAAATAATAACCCAGCAACATGCCTCAACATTTGGTTGATGTTTGTGATATTCGTCTGCAATAAAATTCGGTGGGCGTTATATTCCTGACTTGGGCCATTTTGCTTCCCAGTGAAGACGAAGTGTTCGGGTACTGTACTTCCACACTTTTTTTAACACTGATTATATGTGAAACTTGGAAGAATTAGGAATTCGTGGAAATTGTCAGACAGCATATTTTCAATCATAATAATAAAGTATTTCATGGTTAAAACTGGCATCTGCTCATCAAAAAGGCGAGATCGTGTAGTTTACAGTATTTCGTACATGCAGAAGGTATTTATAAAATAACCGTGGCACAGAGTGCAACTGGATGACAAAATATCACATTAACATAAATATTATTTGATGCAAAAATGATTCTATTGCAATCAAAGGGTGGTTTTAATAAATAAATAACAATTATTTTCGCTTTGTTGCTAAAGTGGGAGGGAAGTCAGGTCAAAAAAATACAAAATGGCGAGCCGGCCTCAGAAAGGCTTGGTGATTGCAGGCCGAACCAAAATTATTAGTAAGCGGAATTGCTTCACACGGAAATGTGTTACATTAAAATATTTATAGAGCTCGCAAAAAATTTAAAACACAGAGAAATTGTTTGCATATTTGAATTTTTCACATGAAAAATGAGTAATTTCATGGGAACGTGGGTTGCGAAGTGAGCCGCGTGCACTGGCCAACAGATGACAGCACGGTCGCCTATTTCATCGCTGTGTCACAAAAGTATATCTATTATGTCCTTTTAAAAATAAATTTTTCATTTTGTGAGGGGCTTAAAACTACTTTGCGAAAGATGTGCGGCCTCTTCAATTACTGTATTTTATCGCATATAAGTCGCCTGCGTTTATAGGTCGCACCATTATTTTCAAAGGATGTTAAAAAAAAATTACATTTATCGTTTGTAGGTTGCGCTCATCGTTGTTGTAAATCCTGTACAACAAGGTCTGCGCCATGGGTGGCTGATGCACGCGACCTTGGCAAAGGTCGTGTGGCAGCTGTGCCCTTGCAAGCAAGCTGTGTTGCCAAGCGTACAGTGCAAACACAGTGTGCCGCAAGTTTGTTGGACATAGTTCGTTTTGAATGTTCTGATATAGCGCTCGAGATGCAGCCTTGACTGCCGGAGTTTATATATTTATTGGAAAAAAAGGAATAACTTATAAACATGTAATTTAATTTGAAGTGATATTTTTACGAGAAAAATTTTATTGAGCTTTCTGTTATATATTTCAAGTATTTTTAACAATTTATATTAAGAGCCAAAACCTTACCATTATTTCTGCAGTTCATCTTTGTAAGTTTTAAATAAACGTGCAAAATATAGAAAGGCATTTGAATATTTCCGTTGCGTAATTCCCTTCGCAATCCTTAACAGAAAAAGATGTTTTTAAAGAATCAAATGAAATAAAAGGAATTGATTCTTGCCCAATAACTGACAATCGATTATTTTCGAAAGCTTTCTGTGAAGTGTACAGAGATCGCAGCACATTAGCGTTGGTTCTTGAGTACCAAATGTTAGCCGTGACTTACACGTCTTTCTCTTATATCGTCTTTGCGCCGCACGTAGTGTTGTTTCGATGCTGTGGCAGTGAAGAAGTGCGATAGTTTCTTGATGGAAAAGCGAAGTACCTACACCGCAGGTTTCAAAATGAAAGTGATTTTGTTGGCTAAGAGTTTTGAAATCGAGCCGCGGGCCGTGAATTCGGAGTAAATAAAAAGTTAGTGCGGGGTTGGAGGCATTTTTCTCACTTACAGGTTGCACCCCAAGTTTTCAATAAATTTTTTTAAATAAAATGTGTGACTTATACGTGATAAAATACGGTAATAGGAAGCATGCACGTGGCACTAGCATGGCCTATTAATTAAAAGACAAATGAAGCTAAACAATTGCATACGGTGTTCCATTTTGTTTAAACACCTACACATTATTCTAGAACAAAGTGTAAATTGTTACAGTAATAACAACTGTTTTGTAACAATATAAAATCAAATACATGACATTTTGTCTACGGTCTCCTTCCTGCCTGCATATTTCTCAGATGTCTGTTGTGCAAATATAGGCTGTCAAAATAGCCAACGTGTAATTTTCTAGCTATCGTTCACGCATCAGCTAATACAGGATTTTGTGTACGTGATGGTGTTATTATCATTTGTGACATTGCCAAACACTGGCTGTCAAAAAATTGCATTCTTACTATGATAATTTGTTCCCGTTGTTTACGTTGTTCCATATTTCTCATCGGTACATTCACCAAAGATTGCGTGCATCATTCATTTTTGAACGTTACGTGAATGCAAAACAACATAGATAATTGACAACTGGTGCTATAGATAGTGTTGTTTACATTCCGCAACAGTTTTTCGTGTTCTATAAACTACCATTCTTCTTCTTCCTAAGTCTATACTGCATTCGTGGGTTGGCGACAATGAGAAACCATCTCTTATTCTTATTCTTCTTAAGTGTTTACTGCAACAGTAGGATGGCGACAAAGAGAATGAATTACACAATCTCTGACAGTGTATTGAACGATCTATGGCCTTGTTTATGTACAGATGAGAATCAAAAGCAAAAATATTGATATTACGGTATCAATGTATCAGAAGCTCACCAATATTTTTTATTGATATATCGACCTAAAATTATTGATATTGTAACATATTATATTATTATCAATATTTCTAAAAGATTTTTGTTTGAAAGAAAGATGTAGATAGTGGGAATTAAAGTTAAAATTTATTTTTAATTTAAGTACCAGGGACTCAATGATAACGTACTGAATAATTTGTAGGTTGCTCCATATGATTTCCTTTTTAAATACAGTATCTTCTTTATTTGTTAAGACTGAGAAATATAGCACTGTACATTAAAAAATATTACTCTTCATACAGCGGTCAAAGATGTAATTTTCATTACATATAAGTTTAGGAATACTCAGACTCAGAGCAGCAACGTAATATTACTTGCATGTCAGCCATCACAACATTAGGCACATATCATGTACCTAGAACCGGTTGTAAATTAAAACACATTTTTGAATTAGATCGGTTTTTGCAAAAGTTCACAAATTAAACCAAAAAAATTATTAAAGACTTTTAAAACTTAAAACAATACTAGATACACACTCCAACATTGCGATTAAATCAGATGTCTTATTATAATATACAATTTGTAGTTTAAAACTTTCACCAAAATATTTATTGTTTTAATTGTAGCCTACACAATAAGTCTGCATGTATAAATCATTACAAAAACAACTCATGCATTATAAATTCAGAAGAGTGGTCCCATTAGCGAGAACTGTGACTGGTTACTGCATAATCCTTAATGCATAATTTTTTTTTCAATTGTAAAATGCAAACCCGCCTTTACTGTAGTAAAAACAAGTGTTTCAGTAGTACATCATAAAGTTTGTTGTTTGGAAATGTCGTCAAAATATTCTTTGCTTTGATTAAGACAGTAAGTATGTAGTCATTAATTATTTAAAAAACAATACATATTTTGTTAGTCTTAACTAGACTTACTTGAAAATTAAAATACATTCGTTTATTACAATTACACTTCTGATTTAGAGAATATTAACAATAATATAGGCCATAGAACCATATATTAATGTTTTATAAAATATTTAAATAAATATAAACAATGTCTGATATCACTAATGTAGAGATTATTAACAATGTTTTGGTACAACAAAAAGATTTTTGTTTCAAAATTTAAAAAAAATTCCTTGCTGTGGTTTAAGGCAGTAATTTTGAACTGTCACAAAAACTTATATTTTGGGAGCATAAAAATGACAAATGATCCTCAAATTCTAGAAAATTATTTACCTTAAGTTGTATAACATAAAATATTTAATCGCAACTAGATTGCAGAATTCAGCCATTTACCACAAAATTGTAACTGGCGATTTTAAAAAAATTACCTACATTTAGAAATTATGCCGTAGCTAATCAGGAATAGAAATTTCAAACAATTTGCCTACATTCCGAAATCACGCCATTTAAACTGTGCCCATTTGCGTTTTCAGCGCTTTTTCCCCTTGTCAAACTATTAGCATTTATATTTCCTAATATGTAGTAGAATAAACCGCAACCATGGCCCACAACGTAAGTATAATAATACACAATTTTAGAGAGTATGTAATTACACAGCTCTAGGCGACCTAACTTGCGGTCACAATAATGCACACAATATCGTTGAAATTGAAAACATTTGGTTCTATACATCATTGTTTTCCTGGTGACACTGATGGGTGACACAAATACATTTACATGCAGATTTTTTTATTTGGATATTGAATATCGGTTGAAATTTTGGGGGTTAAAATATAGATAGTCAGTTTATCGGCCAAAAATTTTATTGATGCAAAATACTGATATATTGTAACTAAAACATTGATATCTTTATTTTTTGATAATTATCGCCCATCCCTATGTTATTGTAAACTGAATTTGGAATGAGGTTAGAGCCGTGGTGGTATTTTGACGGCCGTGATTATTATCGGAAACTATTGGCTGCGTGCTAGGTTAGAATTGTAAAAGTTTGAAAATGACTTCGCAAGTAAATAAGACTTGGCAAGTAAGGATTGACAAAAATTGCCGCAAATAAATCAGTAGTTGTAATTTTAACACAAGGATTGAGCATGGCTTGGCCGATGACCGAACACTGAACAAAAATATCAATATAAATAAAAATTAAATTTTACTCAATTTCAAGAATTGAAGTTTTTTATTTAAAGTGAATATTTAATCAAAAATTGACTTCAATAAGTTGTTTTTAATGACATCATTAGGATGTTGGTTTAAACAAACATGCGTTTTGAGGTTATATACTATATTTCCCACGTCTAAAATCTAAGTCCGCAAACATTGTTTTCTAGCACGCTTCGTTTTTTCTTGTTGGTCCACTGAAAAACGAATAATCAAGAATGGACTGTATATATAGCTCAGGAAAAATATAAAACTCTTGGGATTTTGTTTGCATATCTGTATTTTACACATGAAGAGAAAGTAATTTCAAAGGATGTGACATCCAAGGCAAGTCATGCGCGCTGGCCAATAGACGGTAGTACAGTTGCCAGTTCCACTACTGTATAGCAAATCTATCACGTTCTTTTAAAAGTAATTTTAGACTGAAAATGGATTAACTCATGCTGGAAATTATGGTGCACCACGCTTGTGAAACTAATTAAAAAAGTACATTGCGCTTCAGCTTTTTTTGTGTCGACGAGACATACTCATACTCCTGCTGTATAATTTTATTCTAAAAAGTTTGCATATTCAAATAGTATTAACATATTTTTGATCAATGCTCTGGTTTTCTCGCGAAAAGGGACTGAAAATGAATTCTGCACTCGCCAGGAGTTACGTTGCATATTGTTAAAATGTCACTTTTTCAGTGACAAGAGGTTATTTATACTTCTGGGGCATCATTTCATTCCTAAGAAATCTACGTTTTTTAATTAAATTCATATGATACTAAATTTTATTACATTTTTTATGCCAGAGGCAATTAAATATGAACACATTCCACTCAGTGAAACACTGCACTGTTAAATGTTTTTAACATTTTTGGTGGCAAGAAGAGGGTTAATATATGCTTATTGGGTATAACTTTATTCAGAAGATGGCTGCCTATTAAATTAAATTAATATTCAATTTTTAAAAATGTGTTTGTTTTATGCTAGTGACAAACATAAACATTAAAAAAAAATGCACTTTAAATTTTTTAGGAATCAAAATAGGTTATTTTCGATTTTTCGACAACGGTGCTCTTACGATAGTATTCTTGACAACCACTGATGCTCATAAAATGAGGGTTCTACGGTAATTCAGAGTGCAGTAGTCAACTTGGTGAATGGTTTGGTGGAGCACTTCATCCTCTAGCACTAAAGTAACATTATGTGGTGGTGTATCAGCTTTCAGCATCATTAGGTCCTACTTCTTTTGAGGAGAACTATGGAACTGTGACGGTAACGGTGGCCCGTTACCAAGCAGATGCTTACACAACTGGAATTCCCTAATGCAGATGTAGTTGGTAAACTTGGGTTTCAACAGGACAGCGCAACCACATACACAGCTAAAGAGTCAAAGACTATAGAGCATGCACTTTTTTTAAGGTGTGTATCTTCACATTTTGTAGTACGTAATAAATTTGAGGTAAATCTGCTGAAAAACAAGTTTGTAGATAAGTACATTTTTATCAGTACATTTATATAAGTACATTTATGTCAGTACATTTATATCAATATGTATACACTATCCGCTGAAACCAATTTCGGTATTCTGTATTTTGGAAAGTACAGTTTGTGTGTGCTATAAATTCCATGAAAGTGCAGTTATGCTGTATCATGAAAACAGGCCTGTAATAAGTTTTGCGTTAAATGTTATGTTTCATTAGCGATATAAAGAACAAAACTTAAATTTCCTTTGTAAATATGGTGCAAAACAAAAAAAGTATGTACACAACGTCTAATGTTACAATTTTTGTAACTGTTTGGTGATGCAGCAAGTTGCAGATACACCTATGTGATATCATTTTATTCAGAAGATGTCTGGTTATTAATATAAACTAAAATTACGTTGAAATATCCTCAGATTTTTTTCGGCAAAAGGCCACCAAACATGGGATTTATGCTGCAAAAAACGTAGGCTGTGTCCAATGATAAAGTTTCTGTGAGTAATGGGCAACAAAGGCAATAGCAGATACCCTTCTGTGATATAATTTCCTCATGCCGCTCCACGTTTTTAACATTTTAGGAGAGAAAGGAAGGCTGTGTGTATGCCTCTATTAAAAGAAATTTATATTTAATTAAAAAAGAACTGCCATTTTTGTGTTAGAGATGATTGAACACCAAATTCATGCAAAAAATTTGCAAAGTCTGACCTATAGGGTTTGGGGTGGGTCAAAAATCAGACAAAAAAATACTTATTGTGATCTCTTTTTCATAACAACGTAATTTCTGGAAAGCGCGAAGGGTTGACATAGAAAGGTACTACTGTAAATGACACTTGTTTCTTACTGCAACAAATTTCAAAAAACCACATCACACGTACAGCTACATGGCAATGCATACTCAATTCCTTACCGTTCCTTTTCCAATCGCAAGTTCTTCCAACATTCTACTAGTGATAAGGTAGAAACTAATTATTTATTTTCAGTATGGAGGGCGTACTCACCTACTGGCAATTTTCCTCTCTGCTGACAAGATCTCCTTGTCAGCCGACTGGTGGTTCGGACTGCCATCAGAGGGAAATGTGACGGAGCTAAATAAAACATCACAAGGAAATGGAGTTATAATAAAATGGACTGCACATACAGAAATACAAATTATATTTCGGCCGCATTCTATCAATAAGAGTACATTCCAACTGAAAAAATGTATTGCGCAATACATAAAATACACACAAGCAAATTATCTGGAAATTTGTTAAAAAAATGTTTTCCATGGGGCACCCACATACACTCCTGTATAGCCCACTCAAGTTATAGGCATACAATTTGTATCACAAATGACACTCGTGAACATGATAATGTACATACATGTTACGCTCCAAGAATTTTTATAGGCATAGACTCGTGTATTATTTTTATTTTTGTCTTCATTTGAACTTACATTGTGTGTTGCATTACTGTATTTTCTTTTTGGGGACAGTAAACTTAATTAAGTTAAATATTGTTTTTAATTTAGCTGCATTTTCACCAATTCCATTGTTTAAGAACAACAGTAACCTGAATTCAACTTAAATATAAGCAAAAAGTATTTTCGCACATTGGCAGCACATTGGTGAATCAGCATTACAGAATTGGCACAGCTCTAAAAATGTAGGTTAATTGATGTTTTGTGCTGGGTGCTTTGATAAACATTTGGTTTGGTACAAAAAAATTGTTTGTGAATACAAAGATTTAAAATTAAAATTAATGCCAGCACAAAAATAATTTTTTTTAATGAAAAAGTTACAAATGAACTTGTAAATACAGTAGACCCTCGTTATGTTGAATCTGAAGGGAAAACTTTCTATGTTTACTATTGATGCAGTACTTCGCATGTTCACTTGTCTCGCACTAATACACAAAACTGATGTACAACATTTATACATTCAGAGTACTTTATAATCTTAATAACCCATGGGAAAGCATTTCATAATTGTAATGCATATTCAAAAATGTTTGAAAAACAATTTAAGTTAAAATTAAAATACATTGTAACCTGAATGGATAGTTTATGAAGAGACCAAAATAAAAAACTGACGCATGCTGACGAGCAATGCATGCAGGCTTGATATCCATCCAGACATCATCTGGTTCGGTGGTGTGGGCGAGTGCAATAAGTCACAGGAAATAATAGCATATTCTGTAGCTAACAAACTTAAAATACTCAACAGAGTTAAGGAAAAAAAACCGCAAAGTTAAAGGAATTTTTTGAGACACAAAATGGTCATAGAGTTTGTGTTAGCTTCACATGGGCCACTCTTCTCTTAACACCTCTGCNATGACCGAACACTGAACAAAAATATCAATATAAATAAAAATTAAATTTTACTCAATTTCAAGAATTGAAGTTTTTAATTTAAAGTGAATATTTAATCAAAAATTGACTTCAATAAGTTGTTTTTAATGACATCATTAGGATGTTGGTTTAAACAAACATGCGTTTTGAGGTTATATACTATATTTCCCACGTCTAAAATCTAAGTCCGCAACCATTGTTTTCTAGCACGCTTCGTTTTTTCTTGTTGGTCCACTGAAAAACGAATAATCAAGAATGGACTGTATATATAGCTCAGGAAAAATATAAAACTCTTGGGATTTTGTTTGCATATCTGTATTTTACACATGAAGAGAAAGTAATTTCAAAGGATGTGACATCCAAGGCAAGTCATGCGCGCTGGCCAATAGACGGTAGTACAGCTGCCAGTTCCACTACTGTATAGCAAATCTATCACGTTCTTTTAAAAGTAATTTTAGACTGAAAATGGATTAACTCATGCTGGAAATTATGGTGCACCACGCTTGTGAAACTAATTAAAAAAGTACATTGCGCTTCAGCTTTTTTTGTGTCGACGAGACATACTCATACTCCTGCTGTATAATTTTATTCTAAAAAGTTTGCATATTCAAATAGTATTAACATATTTTTGATCAATGCTCTGGTTTTCTCGCGAAAAGGGACTGAAAATGAATTCTGCACTCGCCAGGAGTTACGTTGCATATTGTTAAAATGTCACTTTTTCAGTGACAAGAGGTTATTTATACTTCTGGGGCATCATTTCATTCCTAAGAAATCTACGTTTTTTAATTAAATTCATATGATACTAAATTTTATTACATTTTTTATGCCAGAGGCAATTAAATATGAACACATTCCACTCAGTGAAACACTGCACTGTTAAATGTTTTTAACATTTTTGGTGGCAAGAAGAGGGTTAATATATGCTTATTGGGTATAACTTTATTCAGAAGATGGCTGCCTATTAAATGNTTTTTGGTGGCAAGAAGAGGGTTAATATATGCTTATTGGGTATAACTTTATTCAGAAGATGGCTGCCTATTAAATGAAATTAATATTCAATTTTTAAAAATGTGTTTGTTTTATGCTAGTGACAAACATAAACATAAAAAAAAAAATGCACTTTAAATATTCTTAATGTTTAAATTTTTTAGGAATCAAAATAGGTTATTTTCGATTTTTCGACAACGGTGCTCTTACGATAGTATTCTTGACAACCACTGATGCTCATAAAATGAGGGTTCTACGGTAATTCAGAGTGCAGTAGTCAACTTGGTGAATGGTTTGGTGGAGCATCTCATCCTCTAGCACTAAAGTAACATTATGTGGTGGTGTATCAGCTTTCAGCATCATTAGGTCCTACCTCTTTTGAGGAGAACTATGGAACTGTGACGGTAACGGTGGCCCGTTACCAAGCAGATGCTTACACAACTGGAATTCCCTAATGCAGATGTAGTTGGTAAACTTGGGTTTCAACAGGACAGCGCAACCACATACACAGCTAAAGAGTCAAAGACTATAGAGCATGCACTTTTTTTAAGGTGTGTATCTTCACATTTTGTAGTACGTAATAAATTTGAGGTAAATCTGCTGAAAAACAAGTTTGTTGATGCACATCGTGTTTCTCTTGGCGAGCACTGTACTGGAATATAGATACCACCCCCTAAAGCAACCAGCACAGTCAATGCCTATTAACTCTGCTTACCCCTCCACCCCTCTAGCATCCAAATGTTTCTGCGTGCGACGCGACTACAGGCACGTGTTTATCCTGCCATTTTGCTCTCACTTGCTTAACTTCTCACTTTACATGTGCTACTACGACTTGGATTTCTCTTGGGTTTTGATTACTGTTTGTTGACTTATTACACTTTGTTTTTTTTTTTTCGACTTCTTGCCATCAGCCACGGGGAAGCTTCCAAACTGACTCATAAACACAACTCTGGACAGCAGGGGCTTTTATTCCATGTGGTGCAATGTGCAACCACGGCAAATCTTCCTCCCCTTGCGACCTCCCACCTCTCCGGCAGTCCATTACACGTGCGGAGAGCCAGACACATTCTCGCTTCCTCACTTCAAGCCTTCTTCTCTTATGTACATCACCCAACCTTTTTCTGGGTTAATATCAGTACATTTATATCAGTACATTTATATAAGTACATTTTTATCAGTACATTTATATAAGTACATTTATATAAGTACATTTTTATCAGTACATTTATATAAGTACATTTATATCAGTACATTTATATCAATATGTATACACTATCCGCTGAAACCAATTTCGGTATTCTGTATTTTGGAAAGTACAGTTTGTGTGTGCTATAAATTCCATGAAAGTGCAGTTATGCTGTATCATGAAAACAGGCCTGTAATAAGTTTTGCGTTAAATGTTATGTTTCATTAGCGATANAAAGTGCAGTTATGCTGTATCATGAAAACAGGCCTGTAATAAGTTTTGCGTTAAATGTTATGTTTCATTAGCGATATAAAGAACAAAACTTAAATTTCCTTTGTAAATATGGTGCAAAACAAAAAAAGTATGTACACAACGTCTAATGTTACAATTTTTGTAACTGTTTGGTGATGCAGCAAGTTGCAGATACACCTATGTGATATCATTTTATTCAGAAGATGTCTGGTTATTAATATAAACTAAAATTACGTTGAAATATCCTCAGATTTTTTTCGGCAAAAGGCCACCAAACATGGGATTTATGCTGCAAAAAACGTAGGCTGTGTCCAATGATAAAGTTTCTGTGAGTAATGGGCAACAAAGGCAATAGCAGATACCCTTCTGTGATATAATTTCCTCATGCCGCTCCACGTTTTTAACATTTTAGGAGAGAAAGGAAGGCTGTGTGTATGCCTCTATTAAAAGAAATTTATATTTAATTAAAAAAGAACTGCCATTTTTGTGTTAGAGATGATTGAACACCAAATTCATGCAAAAAATTTGCAAAGTCTGACCTATAGGGTTTGGGGTGGGTCAAAAATCAGACAAAAAAATACTTATTGTGATTNGCAAAAAATTTGCAAAGTCTGACCTATAGGGTTTGGGGTGGGTCAAAAATCAGACAAAAAAATACTTATTGTGATTTCTTTTTCATAACAACGTAATTTCTGGAAAGCGCAAAGGGTTGACATAGAAAGGTTCTACTGTAAATGGCACTTGTTTCTTACTGCAACAAATTTCAAAAAACCACATCACACGTACAGCTACATGGCAATGTATACTCAATTCCTTACCATTCCTTTTCCAATCACAAGTTCTTCCAACATTCTACTAGTGATAAGGTAGAAACTAATTATTTATTTTCAGTATGGAGGGCGTACTCACCTACTGGCAATTTTCCTCTCTGCTGACAAGATCTCCTTGTCAGCCGACTGGTGGTTCGGACTGCCATCAGAGGGAAATGTGACGGAGCTAAATATAACATCACAAGGAAATGGAGTTATAATAAAATGGACTGCACATACAGAAATACAAATTATATTTCGGCCGCATTCTATCAATAAGAGTACATTCCAACTGGAAAAATGTATTGCGCAATACATAAAATACACACAAGCAAATGATCTGGAAATTTGTTAACAAAATTAAAAAAAAAGGGAAAAAATGTTTTCCATGGGGCACCCACATACACTCCTGTATAGCCCATACAATTTGTATCACAAATGACACTCGTGAACATGATAATGTACATACATGTTACGCTCCAAGAATTTTTATAGGCATAGACTCGTGTATTTTTTTTATTTTTGTCTTCATTTGAACTTACATTGTGTGTTGCATTACTGTATTTTCTTTTTGGTGACTGTAAACCGANTTTTTATTTTTGTCTTCATTTGAACTTACATTGTGTGTTGCATTACTGTATTTTCTTTTTGGTGACTGTAAACCGAATTAAGTTAAATATTGTTTTTAATTTAGCTGCATTTTCACCAATTCCATTGTTTAAGAACAACAGTAACCTGAATNAATTAAGTTAAATATTGTTTTTAATTTAGCTGCATTTTCACCAATTCCATTGTTTAAGAACAACAGTAACCTGAATTCAACTTAAATATAAGCAAAAAGTATTTTCGCACATTGGCAGCACATTGGTGAATCAGCATTACAGAATTGGCACAGCTCTAAAAATGTAGGTTAATTGATGTTTTGTGCTGGGTGCTTTGATAAACATCTGGTTTGGTACAAAAAAATTGTTTGTGAATACAAAGATTTAAAATTAAAATTAATGCCAGCACAAAAATAATTTTTTTTAATGAAAAAGTTACAAATGAACTTGTAAATACAGTAGACCCTCGTTATGTTGAATCTGAAGGGAAAACTTTCTATGTTTACTATTGATGCAGTACTTCGCATGTTCACTTGTCTGNCCTCGTTATGTTGAATCTGAAGGGAAAACTTTCTATGTTTACTATTGATGCAGTACTTCGCATGTTCACTTGTCTGGTACTAATACACAAAACTGATGTACAACATTTATACATTCAGAGTACTTTATAATCTTAATAACCCATGGGAAAGCATTTCATAATTGTAATACATATTCAAAAATGTTTGAAAAACAATTTAAGTTAAAATTAAAATACATTGTAACCTGAATGGATAGTTTATGAAGAGACCAAAATAAAAAACTGACGCATGCTGACGAGCAATGCATGCAGGCTTGATATCCATCCCGACATCAACATCTGGTTTGGTGGTGTGGGCGAGTGCAATAAGTCACAGGAAATAATAGCATATTCTGTAGATAACAAACCTTAAAATACTCAACAGAGTTAAGGAAAAAAAAACTGCAAAGTTAAAAGAATTTTTTGAGACACAAAATGGTCATAGAGTTTGTGTTAGCTTCACATGGGCCACTCTTCTCTTAACACCTCTGCNGAATTTTTTGAGACACAAAATGGTCATAGAGTTTGTGTTAGCTTCACATGGGCCACTCTTCTCTTAACACCTCTGCATCACCTTCTGTTGACAAGGCAACTGTGAAAACAGAGCCCTCCTTCCCTTCCTGGGAGACACTGACTCTCCTCAATGCCAAGCTGTTATCTCACAGCAGGGTGGAGCTTGGGGCAAAAACTACAAACTTTGTTTGAAAAAGCAGTGGAAGTGGAGCATCTTTCTCACTGAGGCTTTTGTTTCCTAGATGCCTGCACTAGTGATTGAAGCTTCTTTCCAAGGGAAAACTTTCAATGTTCACAAACTGAGACTTATCAATTACTACAGAATTATTGTTTAGGTTTTTTTTTTAAATAAAGTCCATGTTTTTTATACTTTTTCCAATTTCAATGAGTGCAAGGCGAAAAACTTTATCATTGAATGTTGCTTGTGAATTAAATGGTAAAAACGCTTATTAGTATTTCTCTGTTATAGATAGATATATGCTACNTTGTGAATTAAATGGTAAAAACGCTTATTAGTATTTCTCTGTTATAGATAGATATATGCTACCGCTGAGTTTTTTATAGGTCTTTTTATTCTACACAATTCTTTACAACATGATATTATTCCATCTTTAATGGTTTAGACAGCGTATTGCAAGAGAGCCAAACTTTTTTCCGACTTGATTCACTATTATCGTCACTGCTTATTCCTTATGTTACTTTGCGTAACAAAATATACTAAAACCTGGCCAGAGAACATAGCTATGAATTAAAAAAAAAACACGTAAATCGGATACGTGGTTCTTGAGTGATAAGTGCACTAACAGACAGACAGAGAGACGTTGAGTTTTATAATATGTATAGATGTACACTGAAGAATAACTCAGAATACCACAAAAATTTTATGTTTGTTAAATCTGAAAGAAAAAAAAAAATCTGTAGTTTATGAATTGGCAGAAGCGCCGATTTGGTCAACATACAACAAACCGTTCATCACAAATAATAGTTGCATCTTCAAGTGCAGTATGTCATTTTTACAATATTATTTTCTGCAAAACAATATGCTGCAAAATGTAACCATTAATAAATAATGCTCTCCTCCCACCCTTTCACCCTCTCTCCCCACTCATCATCACCCCCACCACCCTCGTATTCCAGCACAGCTATGACGCGACACCTTGTTGGTATTACTTGTGTCCACCGGGCCGCTGTCTCATGCTCCCATCAAACTACTAAAATTGTATATTTTTGAATGTGTTTGCCGAAATAAAACACTATAATTTCCCCAGTATTACCAAAAAGAAGTCTGTGTGTTCATCATCTGGGGCAATGTGGTAGTGAATAAAAGTGATGGTAGTGCACAACCGCGATACCATAACGTTTAAACCTATATGCCTATTTCTTTGGCTGCAAACAATAGAGAAGAAATATGTCCTATTTCTGTGAATGTTACAGTGAAAATAAATATATATGTACTGGTTTTACTTAATAATTCTGAGATCTAATGATTGTTGATTTGCCACCGTACGAAATGACAAAAATTGATAAAAAACGACTAGTTATCATGTTCAGTAATGGTCCAGCTCTAATAACATGTGCCTATTCTGTAATACTGATTCACTGATGTATGAACAGCTTTTTGCTTACATTTCAGTTGAATTTAGGTTACTGTACCAGGCACAGAAATTCTTGGCAGCTCAAGTCAGTACATCAGCGGCGCTTCTCCCACTAGCTGGTGCCAGTAGCCTGTCCCGGATGTGCGCTGTTGCCCAGTTTGCAGTGTTTCAATGGCCACTGTGAATCGAGCAAAATATTTCTCACATGTGCTCAAAACATCCTTAAATATTTAATTGAAATTCAGTCACTTTTTGAAAGAGGCACATTTTTCTGAATAAGTAGGTGAAAATCCGAAGTCTGTATCTTAATGCAATCGTGTTTTACCTTCTTACGGAATGCACGTAAACTCAAAATAATTTTTCTGAATAATTAATATTCTTCATTCTTCCTTGATAGGAAACCATACTTTGTAGGTCTATCTGAATATGCTCTTCTTGCTTTGAAACAGACAATAACGCATTCTGATTCCTGCTGTTGACACAAGATAATGTGTAGCACAGCTGTTCATTCCACCCAGCGTTGGCGCCTGCTCTATTCTGTAACTCCCGTGTCGCGACGGGATTTGAATGTTCCTCGTTGTTTTTCAGTTGTTTGCGTGTAAAGTTTTCTTTGAAATTATGGCACTAAGTCAACCTTGTGCTACCTGCATCAGTTGCAAACAAAAGTGGTTCAAAAACAAGGTCGATCTACAATCTTATGTATCCATTACTTTCTACTTAATTAGTAAACAAACAAATAATTTTGTTCAAGTATAAATTTTAAACAAAATTAAGTTTGACAGCGAGACTGTGTGAGGTCAGTAAACGTACAGTACGACAAATTACGGCAACTATATGTGAGAACAATTTCAACAATCCACGGCAAAATAGTTTAAAAGTGTTGGTTTTTTTTATAAGAAATCAAATGGCGGGAGGAAGTTTATAATGAAAAACAATTAAATTACAGGAGTTTGCGGATGCCATTTTAAGCTACAGCAACAACAATGAATTATGTTTATGTGCTACTCGCAGAGAGATAGGTAGATAGATAGAGATAGATAGATACAGACATAGAGAGAGAATAGAAAGGTCACACCTGAGGCTGTGAAAACAATCACTCCCACCTTTGATCCTTCAGCTGGGACCCTCATCAATGTCAAGCTGGTAGATGTTATCTCAGCAGAGGGTGGAGCTTGGGACAAAAACTACAAACTTTGTTTGAAAAACAGTGGAAGTTGAGTATCTTATCCACTGAGGCTTTCATTTCCAATTGCACTTCCATACACAGGAAAACTTTCAAAGTCCATAAAGGCAAGACGTCAATAACTTTATACTGAAGAATAAGGCAATGTTTATGTTCGTCAAATTGGCCGAAAATTATCTGCAAATCATACGTCGCAGAAGCAGCGATTCTGTCAACATCTGCAAGTTTGGCAGGAGCAGATTCAAGTCGCCATAGTCCTACAACCACTTCAAACGGGTATGCAAGTTATTTGCAATTTTCGCATAAGAAAATCAGAAAGAGTGTTAGTTTCACTTCCTGTTGATAAATTAATGGATATCAAAAAATACTGTAAGCCCTCAAGCTTTATGGTACTATTAAGAAAGACGTACCGACGACAGAAGGCGTAGGTAAAGCAGGGTGAGGGGGGAATTTTTTCAAACTTTAGTTTATTACTTAGACTCCATTTTCTTGAGTACACAATTTTAACAAAAAAAAATGTAAAATTTAGTCAGATTTTAGTTATACATTATTTATTTACTACTGTTTAGTAAATTTTAAGTAAACCCAAAAAATAATGTGTTGGAAACATCCATTACGAATAATAATTTTTAACTTACTATTAATAGAGACCCACAAAATTTGCATTACTATTTGGTAATAGGGTCGGTTACAGTTGTCGGACCACAGTTCCAAAGGTTCCCTTGAGAACAAGAACCAAGAGACAGAGTTATATTCTAAGTTCCTCGACGTTATTTATAACAGCAAATTACACCTTTCCCATGAAATTCATGCACTGTACAATAACAATTTATACGAAAAATTTATTCACCAGAAAAAAGCACATGTCATGCAAACACAATTTCGCTATTGCAAATAAACAAATCAATCAGCCACGAATTAAAAGAAACTGCCATACATTATGCTAAATCCTGGTGTGTGAACTATGCATGCAATTTTCTGCCCTATCGAAACTAGCGACAATTCAATCATTCCAGTGAACTACTCGAGGGGTTGATCATGAGAAAATGGCATCCTTGTAAACTGTTGGTACACCATCAGTGGAAAATACACTCATTAAAAATAAGAAATGCATATATGGCATAAACCAATGGCTTGAAGCGTTTTGAGGTTTACCAGATTTTATCTTCTCAAGTTGTAATGATGCAATATTCTTAATTTTTCGGGACACGGGTATAAAATTCTTTCGTGTTTATTAAGCTTTGGAAAGCGTAGTAATAATTTTAACGGGTTCAAGTTTAAAGCCGCGGTGGCTCGTTTCCAGTGGTAGTTTGTTTATCCGGCAGACGTGTGCTATTGTAGGTTATCGGGCGAACGTCTGCTGTTTACGTTTATCAGGAGTCCGGTTACAGTTTTCGTTTCGAACTTTGGAGTTNGATAACCGGTAGGTTATCGGGCGAACGTCTGCTGTTTACGTTTATCAGGAGTCCGGTTACAGTTTTCGTTTCGAACTTTGGAGTTTTGGTAAGCGTCAGCATTAATTAGATTTTCAGGGGACGTCGACAAGTTTTAGTTCCTCCGGCGCCGTTTTGTTGTACGAAAGGTTCATTTATGTTGACGACGAAGTTCGTTTATGTTGATGGTGCAGGATCAGTTCCCGCGGCGTAGTGTCAATAACATGTGGAAAGCGTGCTTGGCCAGGCCGTTATCTCAGGAGAGGGGGGTGAGAGGCAGCACAAAAGACGCGTCTGTCTGTCGCCCTCCACTCCACTTCACTTCAAGTCGCCCGTGAGGGCAGGTCAGAGAGTTACTTCAAGTCAGTCGTTTGAGGCAGTCGTGGTACAATGATCGCTTAGGTCGCGTTCGGGCGCAACGCTAAACCCCCACATCGGCCACAAGACTTTATTATTTTATTTCTCCGCCGGTGTGGGAGGTAGCAGTATTATATTTATTTTGATGCAAGTTTGGAGATGTTAATAACCTGTAAACTACGGTGGCACTGTTTCTGTACTTTTATATTTATCTGTGAGAAGTTCGTACTCTGCATACTGGAACTTCGTCTGTGAACTGTGTCGCTAAATAGTTAAATAAATATATATAACAAAATACTCTGGAACTTCTTTTCTTAATTAATCGGCGCCCATGTACTGAGTCTCGTGTTTCTACCTTGAGCTAGCAGTGGCAACGTAAATATTCGGCAGTGTAAACTGACGAACGTTACAAAATGGCACCTAACTGTGGGGCTGAAATATTATAAATATGGCTTAACGAGCCGCAGCCGAACGTTACAAAGTTTGCACATGGCGTTGGTACTGAATATATCATTCTTTATTGTAGAGGAGATATTACTTTTCTTTTCCGAGATAAACTGCAAATAACGGATTCCGAAGTGTGACAGTATTTTGATATTCAGAGTGAAAATGAATTCTAAGCAAATAGTTAATTATGTGAAAAACTTATTTCACAGGGCAAGCCAAAATCAACATGAAACTTAAAAATGCACAAAATATTCATTTGTTGAAAATTGGACATACAATTTCATCTCTACCAAAATATACAAATTACAGTAAGCGAGAATTTAAAAAAGTTACAGATATTTTTACACTTTTAATAGAAAAATCTGTAAACCAAGAACCAATTTTTAAGAACCGGAACAGATAGTGGAACCGACACATTCCTATTTTGGTAACAGACTATATTACAATGATCTATATCTACTACAGCTCAATTAGTCATTTCATTGGCTACTGGCAAATATAAGGCAACATTAACCTGTGTAGCTGCTTTACTGCAGATTGGTGGCTCAAATGTTTAGACTTCACAATTGAATAAAAGCAACTGAAGGATGTGCCACAAAAGTTGACATCCAATGGTAAAAGTAAAACGAGCATACCTCTTGCAATTTACTCTGCAGCCCCAAATTAAAAGTGAATTTTGCAGGTGTCCAAGCATAATGTAACTTGCATGCAGTGAAGAAATGGGAAGAGGTGCAAACCTGTCGTCAGAGGTTGGGGAGACGAGGGGGGTGGTGGTGGGGGTGACGGAGCTGGGCCGGAAGAATGTGTCGAGCCCCTCGCCCAGGTCCTGTACGTCCTCAATGACCTCGGTGGGGCGCATCATGGGGCGCGTGGGGGCACGGGTCTTGGCTCGTCGAGGCCGCCCCTTCACCAGGTGCTGAAGCTGCCCCACGGCCGGCAGCTCCGATACGCAGTCCAGCGACTCCGCCAGGCACTCTGCGGCACACCACTCAATACTGTCGGCACCTCTAAAACCACACCTGTACTCATATGTACTTACAATACACATTCTGTCACAATCATACAGCTCACTATAGTTTATTCGCACTTTCTGAATACACCTTTGAGAAAACCCCTTATGAATGAAATGTTTTGTTGTTTCCCAAATGTCATGTATTACAGATGTTTTATGCTTCTTTTAAAATAAACATATCTTAATTTTTGTTAAATTAAACTTTTTATCTATAAATGACAATATTTCATTTGTAATTACAGTGGACTCCCTATCTACCGCTTTTCAGGGAACTGTCAGAAAATTTGCATAAAACCAATATTTCAGTAGATGAGGGTTCTGGCATGTACATCATCAGTAAAATGCAACTTCTAATATTATTAGACTTCATGTTGATTATAATGAGCACTATACATTATCTGTGAATAAAGTTAAACTATTAAACACAATAAATATGGGAATAAAAAAAAAGTATTACTGTCTTAGTATTACCTTTAAATAAAGAATATAACATCACAATTAATTCGGAAAATAATTTCTCGTAATTCGACACAGAATGCAAACCAACCCAAAACTTTCAAACTCTCTGAAAATGAAACTAATAGGACACAGAATTTTGCATGTCCCCCTCACACTTATTTAACTGAAAGTGTGTGGTGAGCTTACTGACCAGTAGTGTGTTGACGGCGGGCGAGATGGAGAAGGGGAAGCCTCAGCAGAGGTTGGAGTGGAACTATCTACTCCTCCCCTTCAAAACCAGCTGGCACCCAGAGGGAGGGAGCAAACAAGGACGCTATGCTGGTTACTAGGCAACTAACTCCCTCCAAGCCAGTTACGTAAGAAGAGAAAACTAGTTCTGAAGAGTATTAACGATGACAGCTGAAGCTTACGCAATCCATGCCATATTCGGCAACACCGTATTTACATGACAAATAAGCAATTAAAATAATTACATAATAATATTTCGCTTAAAAAAACTAATGATTCTGAGACATGGATGAATAGATAAGGCAATTAAAATTTTATTTCTTTATGGTTATTAATAATTAATTATTCAAAACAACGTCCTCTGATTTTCCAGTGCAATAACGCATTTTGCAAGTTACGTTGCATTCAGACTTCGTGCTTACACATTATTAAACAACAAAACGTGTCGAATAAATTAATATATATCCTCTGATCTCCCTGCAATAAGTTACCAAAAATGAGCTTTTTACTTGGTAATAGAAATCCTTCAATGTTTAAATTATATTTGGCTACAAGGGGAGGTCAAATATACACTTCTGAGCATATCATTTTTATTCACAAAAAATTCAAATAATTTTTTTNTTGGCTACAAGGGGAGGTCAAATATACACTTCTGAGCATATCATTTTTATTCACAAAAAATTCAAATAATTTTTTTTATTTCATAGAGTGTTGTTCCTTGTAAAATTTTCTCTTTTGATCCGGTTTTGGGTTTTCCAGTGTTTAAAAGAAGCCNATTTCATAGAGTGTTGTTCCTTGTAAAATTTTCTCTTTTGATCCGGTTTTGGGTTTTCCAGTGTTTAAAAGAAGCCACTTGAGTTAGCTTATGCAAAGAGAAAGTAAGGCTGCCTGACAAAGCTTCCCTCATGTATTAAACTTGTTTCTACCAAGGCTAAAACAAACACATACAAACATGCTGCTGTTATAAGTATTGTTATAATATTATTCTGCTTAACAAAATAATATTTATATATTCAGAAAAAAATTACTGACGTTTCCCATTTGATGTGGTATGGCAAGTCAGAAATTTTTCGAGTTTATCAACCACACTCAAGATAGATTCCAATTTGGGAATATTTGTGATCATGTATTGTTTAGTAAAACTCTTAACTTAGTTTTTATATCAGCAGACTGTTCTGTAACTTTGCTATTCGTGGAAACATCTATCGTTTATCTACTGATTTCTTCTTTTAAAGCTTTGTATAGTGACTCAAACTTATCATTGAGTACCGAATCAATTAAAGTATTTATAACTCAATTAATATTTCTCTGTAATTGTTCTAAATGAAGTATAACACATCATCGTTATTTTTCAGTGCAGTGAATCTTTTCAAATTTATAAAATTATCGCTATGTGTTTATTTTCATCACCAATTGTGGTATAAACTACATTAATTCCCATTTGTAAAGCCAAAGTTTGGTTTTCAACTACATTCAAAGCCATGTTACTTGTGTGTTCTATGTAACACTTATTTACAACATCATTTCCCATTACCATTTCCCATTACCGGATCACCAAAGATAACGTGTGATATAGCTACCTAAACTACAGTTGCAGTCCTGTGATATGGTTGTACAATCGCCCTGATGTGTGCACTTGATCCTGCTATGTCCAAACTTTGAAATACTGAAACTCATCCTCCATGAGGTAGAAGAATAAAATGGTCAAAACCAAAATGGTACTGACATGTAAATGAAGGGAATTCAATGATAATACATAGAAAGCCATAATTTTAGCCAACAGTAGGAACACATATCTTTAAACAATATGAATGTCATATCCTTTATAAGGTGTTCATCATACATGTGATGCAAGCTGAAGTTATCAATCTTGAAGAGCATCATCACATTCGCATTGTCACACAAATTGTGTTTTGAAATCTTAGCGTAAGTTTGCAATAAGTAGAAACAATAGACTTTAGAATATCGGACCATACTGAAGTAGTTGTGCAGTTCACTCCACATGTTGTTGAAAATAAACACAAAATTCTGTAATATGTCATTGGGAGATGCTATGTCATCCTTCTTTGCAGATGGAAAAAATGCATATTAAGATCCCTTCCTAACCNTAATATGTCATTGGGAGATGCTATGTCATCCTTCTTTGCAGATGGAAAAAATGCATATTAAGATCCCTTCCTAACCGAGCTTTGTCTGACCGTGACATCCATATGTACTTCAAGAAACTCAACATATATCATTTCCACGGAGTGTTCATGAGAGACGCTTTACCCAAAACACCACATATACGTGAATAAATTATAATTAATCTGGATAGCAACTATGAACCAGGTACACATTGGGTCACAATAAGAGGAATCTGTCATTGTGCAACCTATTTTGACAGCTTGGGTAACTTGCGCTTCCCATTGGAAGTATGTAATTATTTACATGGANTAATATGTCATTGGGAGATGCTATGTCATCCTTCTTTGCAGATGGAAAAAATGCATATTAAGATCCCTTCCTAACTGAGCTTTGTCTGACCGTGACATCCATATGTACTTCAAGAAATTCAACATATCTCATTTCCACGGAGTGTTCATGAGAGACGCTTTACCCAAAACACCACATATACGTGAATAAATTATAGTTAATCTGGATAGCAACTATGAACCAGGTACACATTGGGTCACAATAAGAGGAAACTGTCATTGTGCAACCTATTTTGACAGCTTGGGTAACTTGCGCTTCCCATTGGAAGTATGTAATTATTTACATGGANCTGTCATTGTGCAACCTATTTTGACAGCTTGGGTAACTTGCGCTTCCCATTGGAAGTATGTAATTATTTACATGGAACATTTCTAACGCAGAAGTACGAAATACACCAGTTGCCACACACAGTTGACTGCAGTCATCTGTGTTTACAATTCCTAATAGATGCATAAAAGCAGTTTGTTAAAATGTCAATCACTTTGCTGCTTACTGGTTGTTCATCTGAACTGCGAACGACATACTTTCCACCTTTAGGACTTCACAGAAACTGGCATGTGGCATTAGTGAATTTTGTTTCTTAAAATTCAATACTTAACTTTGACGAAGGTACTAACACATTCACGTATGTTTGGAAAGCCGTAGAACACACCATAATATTTCAGATTGGTTCTCACGAGCTCGAATATCTTAAAACACTTCAAGGCCAAAGTGTCTTAAGGTCTAACTATTCTTATACAAAGCAATTTGAATACACTGAAATGCCAGATGCTGAGCAATGCAGTAATTGACTGCAGTATTGGTTTTAACATCATAAAAATTCATGGTTTTCAAAGTAAATCAATACCCTGCAAACACAATACATGAATCTACATTTTCGGTAGACATATTACGTATGTCATATTAATCTGAATATTGCAGGAGGAGCATACTTGAATGGTAAACAGACAAACACAGTACACAAATTTATGTGCACTGTTTCTCCCGGTCATAAAATAATCTAACAGCCAAATACACTAATCTATGCACAAGTTATTAAAAGTAGTGTTGACAAAATAGATATGCACATTGTCGACCAAAATGAGACACTGGTAGACTTCCATAATAAAGTTACACTGCATTTACATGTTAAAAAGTGGAGAGAACAGCTATAAGAGACAGAGTAACAAACAAACTGTTTAAGAATGGGTACCATTTATTTCAACAACACCCCACCTATAAAGCAACCTACTCAATCACGTATAAAAATACATGGCATAAATGTAAGCTTATCAGTACATCAAAGAAAACCTTAGCATTAGCAAGAAGTAATAAACAATTATTACGCATTTTAGGATATAGAGTAAACAAGTATGGACAGGGTGTTTTACGTCACTCTGCACATAAATTACAAGGATGCCACAACGAAATCGGATCTACACATTTTGTAAGTTTTTGCCCGGGACCGTACAAATTCCCTTCAGAGATAAGAATACCAATTCAGAATCATGATATCTACGTTCTAACATCAAAATCCTTCCTGAGATTCTGATGCATGCTCAAAAAAACTGCAAACGGGAGCAATCCCGGAACAACAGGAATAATATGTAAAGGTTTACTCCACCTAATCAATAGAATCACCTATCTTCACAATGGTGTGGAAATCAATCAATCCAAAGATGTAGGTATTACTTCCACAATCAAGACCTATCTCACGGTAATTACACATGATTTAAAAGCGTGTAAAATGTGTGACCGTAAACAAAGCAATTACAAATCAATGCAGGCAGCCAAATAAGAGGCAGTGATCACTCTTTCAATGCTACTGGGTTTTTCAAAAGACTATAAAAGCATTATACTTAAACCAAGCAATAGGTGGTTATTCTTCTCAGCAACATGCATCTCAATGCTATTTATGATACTGCAAACAACGAGGAAGGTGTTAATTTTGAACTGAGTAGGAAATAGTGGCTGATGCCATATTTAGAGGTAAACAATTGTGAATGCATTACATTACTGAAAAAAGATTTAAAAAAAATAAAAATTTTAACATAGCTTACAGATAACGGAGCTTAGAAACTTTCCCAGCATTTGCCCAATCTGAAAAGGTTGTTTGGAATGTAAAGTCAAGTTCCTTAAGTGAAAAACCTCATTTTACCACTTTTTTCAAACTAGTCATCAAAACATAGATATAAACACGACTTTGTCTCATCTGTCCCATATGCATCTTACCCCAATGTCCTGCAGCGTCTCCTTAATGCCGGGGTGGCCGGCTTGCGGGTAGTCATGGTGGTGGCGGTAGAGGTCTGCCCTCAAGTTCAAGGGTATCCAGATCTTCCACGGGGTCCCTGGTTGTCCGCTCTGGGACAAAACGACATCGTCCCGGAGTTCGAACCTCTAAGGGCATGTCCTGGAGAAGATACTGGATTTCTGGGTCCTTTTGTTGGTGGTAGCTTATCTGGTACCTGCTAAGTTGCAGCTGGAGGAGCCGGAGGTGCCCTTCAGGGTTTCTGGGAATCATTCTATCCCACGTCTTGTATTCTTTGGTGGCCCCGTCGAGGTCCGGCTGGCGTGAAAGGGCGTCGGGTAGGTCATTAGTTTTGCCCAACACTGTTGTACCTCAAAGTCAAATTCGGTGAGGAACATTTCCCACCATCCGAGTTTGGGCTTGGCATTCTTGAACTCGCGCAGCCATTGGAGGGCTTTGATGTCGGTGTGGAGTGTGAAGTGTCTGCCCTCCAAGTGGTAACGGTACTTTCTCACCGCCCAGATTACGGTGAGACACTCCTGCTCCTTGATATGGTACAAGGTCGCATTGAGTCGGGTGCTTGCCAGCCGCAGAACCCCGCATTTCTGCACATCATCGCCAAGTACCGACGAGTCATCAAGCAATCTCGACTTTCGACATCAGTCAACACCGCACATGACCTCATCATAACTAAGTGGTACACAGAGTCTCTTCAGGACATACCATGTGCCCCAAGCTAAGACTTATATTTCTTTTACGTAAACATTCAAGATTATTTGCTCTAGCAAAACTGACAGGCACCTTCACCTGTCTTTGTCATATAACTTCCGTAGGTCCAGTCGGTTGCCGAAAGACTGTTGAGCTTAGGAGATAGTATGGGCTGTGTTTATTATAGCGAGAATATATACGTAACTATTTAACTGCTGTGTGTAATTTCTTGTGGAGAACTTTGCTAACCCTCTCCAACATCTCACAAGTGTCGCCCCTAAAGGGAGCGGCAGGAGACAGCAATAATATTTTCCTATCATAGAGTAGGACCACGGACAATCCCATAACCGAAGGACAGCTCATGCGTCAAAAACACACACACCTTTAGAGGCCACCCATACTTAGGGCGAGGTACGGCAAGGAACCAGGTGTTATTACAGTAGAACCCTCTACAAGGACCACTACACAAAGAAGCAGTTAAGACAGGCAAGCCAGTTAACCCACTCCATCCAATGCACAAAAATCCACCAGAAGAAGTGACACGCCTGAAGAAGCTATGACTTAACCAACTCAGGGCATTCTTAGCTAGGAAACTGTCTCCGCCCCGTCTTTGGGGGAAGCAAAACCTAGTACCTCACTGCCCATGCTGTTCACCAACAGAAGGGGTACACAATGGAGTGAATGTAAGGCCACGGCTGTCTTCTCGGCTGGCCAACTGTTGGGTAACCATCCTACACCAAAACTGAATTCCACATCACTCAAAGAGGAAGTGCAAGCAGCCAGGGAATCGACAAGGCATCTCCTCGTTTACCCTGCAGGGCTATTTGGGCTTTTGATCAAGACCCCTGGAGAAGTAAAGTTACCTGGTTCTACCTGGGAAAGCCAGTGGCCCTGGGAATTACCCGGGGATGCTCCACTCTCAACCACCTCCTCACCTCCATGAACCAGTGTGCTGCAGTCACTCCAGCCCAAGGCCAGCAGATGCTGGAAAACCACAACTGGAGCTCTCTACCGACCGCAGTTCCGGCCCGACCAACAACCCTGAACCAGAGAACATACTCAGCCAACCAAACAACAGTGGGACAGAGTAAAGATAAGACCTCTATTACCATCACCCCGATCGTCAAGAGGCTTCAGCTCACCGAACCAGTATTCGTTCCTTGCAAGGCCAACCCTTCCTAAGGGTCCTGTCCAAGCGAAGCACCAGCTACTTCAAACACCTCCACACTAAGAGCTTCACTTATCAAGGGTGATCCTGGCCTGACAACCTCTGGAACCTTGCTCCCATACGACCGTGTTACGGTGTTATGAACCCACAGAGCCATCACATATCAAATACTTGTTATAAGAGTAGGTGCACAGTGTTTAATTTGTGGCCAGACACGATTCTACCATACACATCAAAGAACTGGTAAACAATGTTAAAGAAAAATAAATCGGTGGACAAGTCTAATGAACATATCAATTATACATTACGGCGAGACTGTTATGGTTACCTGTGGTATGGTTGGAAAAATATATTAAAATCCAATATAATACAATGCGGTTGGCTTAGCCAGGGTTGCCCCAGGATAACTCATCCTGTGATGTCGGGTAAAACCACAAATTCGGCTGGGTTTCCGTGACTGTATATTCCCACGGTCAGGGTGGTGGGGGAGCCCCAAGAGCTGTCGCTTCTGAGAGCTATTCAGGTGTACGTGGTGAAGAACAAACCAGACGAGGTGGGGGAGCCCCAAGAGTTTTCACCGACGTCGGCAACCCCAGAGAACGTGGAGCCCGGTAGGACCTCGGCGCTGGACAGCCACGAGATGACAACTGCTGGCCTCGAAGAAGATAAGCCCAGGAGAGCCAGCGAGTCAGGGGAGCCCCAAGAGCCCCTGCCGCTGACTGCAGCCTAGGTGTATGTGGTGCACAACCAACCCAACCAGGTCGGGGAGCCCCAAAACCCTTGCCGACCTCGGCGCTGGACGGCCCCGAGATGACACCTGCCAGACTCAAAGGAGATGAGTCCAGCAGAGCCGAGAAGGTGGGGGAGCTCCAAGAGCTCTCGCTTCCAACGGCTACCCAGGTGCACGACAGCGCCGACAAGGTGGGGAGCCCCAAGAGACCTTGCCTCCGACGGCCAACTCCGCCGACGAAGGACCTAACTGGTCCGCAGAACCTGGCAACTCCAAGACGTCACTACCAGCCCCGTAGCTAATGAGCCCAGCAGCCAGCCGGAGACCAGCGAGACTCGCCAGATGCCCACCCGCGTGTGCCGAATGGCCTACAAGGGGCAAGTCGGCTAGTAATAAGAGTCGCCTTGGAGACCTACCAAACGCTTTACGTTGCCATACCCTCAACATGTGGCCTTACACGGACGCCAAGGCCGGCGTGACCAGTGAACTTAAACAATGATTCTCCACACTGACTTTCAGAGAGAGGATCTCTAGTTAACCCACAGATCATGAGTGCCACATTTTCAAATGGCGTAAAAGCCAATAAATCAATTGCCGTACTGGCAAAGTGTAAGTGGCGCAGGGGGAACTTAACTGTGAACCATGCGAGCCTACATGGACTAACAGGCATAGAAGAACACACCCCCCCTCTGCCCTTACAAGACGGTCAGGAAAAACCCACGTGAACTGCTTCAGTTAACACGCCAAGTATAAGAGACTGCTCATAAACCACAAAGCAGCATCCAGAGACGTTAAAATTTTACAAAATTTTTGCGTTTATTGCATAATTTTTGGTGCCATGTTTTTTCTTTACTGTAGGTGACCCGTACAAAATTGTTTAGAAAGGTATATACATAATTTAATAATTTATTTTATCAAAGGGTAGCTCACATCTAGCATAGGATAATTAGACACCGGCCTAAGTGACGGGAGGCTTAGCGCCGGCCTAGGTTAGCCTTTGTCACACACAACTTACCTGCCGTGCGACCCGTAGGAGTGGCCACAGAGAAAGGCCCTTCACTAGCACGCCTTCAGCGCCACGGCAGGTACAGCTAGAACATTACACACCCATTGTGAGTTTGGGTTAGAAAACACTCCTAGTTTTTTCAGTGCTAAATACACACGGGGACGCATGTATTTGAATTTTTCCAGGTCAAACTGTATTACATAATGTAGAGTAAACACAGCCCTCAGCTGTTCTGTGTGAGCTCCACGTTTATATGTAACTAAGAAGGGCATGTGCATTTACCCGACACCGGTACAAGTCCCATAACCACACACTCCCCAGGGGGTTGAAGCCATTAGTAGGCTCTCTCCTCACCCGACCAACATCTGGAAGAGAGAGACAGTGCTAAAGGGAAAACCCAGCTGCCATGCATCAGCCAAAGAGAATGCACAGAAGAGCGGGTGCTACAGAAGGCAACATCAAAGATTTTCAGTGACAATTCTACATCACTGCCACCCCAAAGCTCCACGAGCAGAAACTTCCACTGACAACTCTACATCACTGCAACCCCAGAGTTCCACGAGTCAATTTCAAGCCACAAAGGAGGGAAGACGAATTGACGCATGATGCTTAGCTGGCAATGCACTATGAAAACATCTACGACTTCAACATAGCCCGTAGGAAGGCACAACATCCTTACGAAGATACAAAGACTGACTGCTACATCCGAGAGATGAATACTACCCACCGTTGCAAGAAGCAATAAAAAAAAGCACGTCAGTGATGCGCCCCTGCCTTGCCACCTGAAGAGAGCCGGCCTGCCCCTAAGCGAGCGCCGTGGTACCACTCACAAAACAGAGCTACCCCGCTCCCAAAAATTACCAAAAGATCGCAGCAAGGGATAACGCTACCCACACAGGGAGGAGCCGGCCGATCGAAGATGCCTAAAGGGAAGGAAGCCGAAGGCAGACACCAGTCTGAATTTAGGGCCGGGCGAGCCCCAGAACGCCAGTTGACGTTGAGTTGTCATTGTATTGGCTTCCTCTGCCTTGGCAACTCAGCAGCTCGCTTTACCACTGCCGTACTAGAGCCCTCTGCCGCAACCGATCTACTACCAGCAAAGCTTGCTCAATTCCCCGAGACACGCATTCCCCTTGGGAGTGTCACACCCCATCCCTTCAGGACCATACTAGACGAGAGTCGGGATTGAGTCATTCTCAAGACTACTTTATTAGTTGCTCTAGGTTTGCCCTTGCTTTAACCGGTCCCCTTCACCTGTTCGTAACATAACTTCTGCCGGTTGCTTGGTAACTATGAAAGCCTAGGAGTTAGTACGGGTCACCGTGTTTATTCTTCCATGAATAAATACGTTCACTCTGCACACTGCATTTTAATTCCAAGGGTCATTTGTAACTATCAACCCCTCTGTAAACTCTGTCCCCCAAGGCAGCAGCAGGTGACCGGGTCTTGCCAAACCATTGCAGATACTAGGGTAGGACTGTGGGCTCCTTAACTGGGTAGTTCGTACATCGCAAAACACAACACGATTCGTCGGCCAACCATACTGTGGGCCCAGTGCGCAAAGGCACTTGGCGCATATGTACGGTACGGCCTCCTACTATGTACAATCCACGAGGAAGCAACTGGACCACCTGAGTCAGCTTACCCACTCAATCCACAGCATGCAATTCGCCAGATGGAGTGCCAGGCCTGACAAGGTGTGACCCGGTAGCCTCTGAGCCGCTCACGACAAAGCCATATCGTCACCCCAAGTCAGCTAACCTGCTCCATCCACTGTGTGCCATTCGCAGGTTGGAGCACCAGGCCTGACGAGGTGTGACGTTATCGCATCTGGGTACTCTTAGCTCGGGAATTACTGTCACCTGCCTCTTGGTTGCTGCGATGACCCATAGTAACTAACGTAATGCCATTCACCCGACGAGGAATGAAGGCATCTACGACTCCTACAGTCAACCAATTGCCAGGTAACCCATCCCAGTCAGCCTTCAGCCTTTCCTCCCCTTGGGATCAGGCACAAACCACCTGCTGACTGCAGGAGCATCACTCCTCAGTCATTCCTAGTAACTTGTTTGAGCCACCACGGAAGGTCGCCGGCACACAGCATCCCGTCACCATCTTCCTGTGGCTCGGAATGCTCATGGGACTGGGCCTCCCCAGGACCGCCTCCCAGACGCCAGCATCCGCCACTGCTGCCCGGCGCCCAGCAATCCCTGGACCAGTCGCACACCAGCCGCCTTTGGAAGG
>NQII01003062.1:139351-159030 GCA_002778355.1 Clitarchus hookeri
GTCCACCGCAGCCTACCAGCAGTCAGCTACAGCGCCAGTCTACAGGTGGTAAGCCAGCATCCACTGCCACCCACGCTGCCTTAGAAACCTACAAAGCATGTTGCCGCCCAACCAGGCCGACTCTGCACACCGGCTCCCTCCGAACTAAGGTGCACCCACAATAACCAGCCCATAAAACCACCCAGGGGTTCTCGGCTTGAACCCACATAAAAGAGCCTCCCCTGTAGGCTAGGTGACGCGCCAAGCTTCCCAGCCGTCACGCGTCAGTATATACGCAGGTAGTATGTGCACCAGACATTCAGTAATCTATAAAAGCATATGCTTTGATTCGTAGACTGACTATGGATACATGTATATTGGTTACAGAAGAGTTAGTTTTAACTGAATGCTGTTATTTTTTAAAAACACGTTTACAACCAAAACATGTGTGCCGTATACCATCTACATCCAGACACCAAACTTCCATGCACATTGGGGGTGTTAATTTTTTGGACACGGAGACATTGTGCACAGTAAAGCTCCTATTTAACAAGCATTGATCTAGTGAGTAGAGATAGGCTGCAGTGGGTGAGCTGTTAGCCTGCTAGCCTCCCAGCAAGATGAACTAGGTTCAAACCCTGGCCGGGTCACTCCAGATATTCGCAAGTGGGAATCGTGCCGGACAATGCCGTTGGTTGGCAGGTTTTCTCGGGGATCTCACGTTTCCCCTGCCCTTGCATTCCGACGCTGCCCCATTTTCAACTCATTTCACCCTCATAGGCTCTCAAGACCTCGTTGTTAAGAGCCACCCAAATCTCTCAGCACAACTCAACTAGAGAGTAGTGCGATGTTATAACAACATTCTTGGGAATCATTACAGAAAAATTAAATTATATAAAAGACAAAATGCAAGAAGTCTTAATTAAAAGTTATTAATAAATATATTTATTAGTATGCAGCCATAACATACAAGAGGTTGTGCCGCTACCATTAATTGGTAGGTCATAGCTGTAAAGTAAACAAAAAAAATTAGGCTAAAAAACTTTAAAAACTTTGGCTGGAACACCTTTAAAGCGCATGCCTCGTGAGTTCGGCCGCACGCGTGATTCATACACACATGTATAGAAGTGATGACTCGTGCTGTTCTCTCTCCTTCCCGCGTTTTTTCATGCCCTAATCTGTGTGTAACTTGCTAAATGTTAGGTGCGTAGCAACAGTGATATAGGCAATAGTAGCTCATGTTTCACAACCAAATACTTTCTCCCATCGTGATAAACAACAGGAACTGACAATAAATAGTAGGGCAAGTTTCTTGCATCACCAGTTCCTCTGTTCCACACCTGCAGTCTTTGTGAACCAGCCATTTTAATCTGTTTGCGCTGTGTTTGATTTTATATACGCCTCGTGATAGTGTTATTTTAACAATTATTTTGGGCTTTATTTTTTGGATTTCAACTTCAGATTGCATTTGGAACTAACTGGATTGATTACAGATGACCTTTGTGCGCAATTTTATTGGATTACGATTAAATTTTTTGTTTTGGTTTTCTGTATGGACATCGATGAGTAAGCCCTCAAAATAAGTCACCGCTAACGCGTAGATAAAAAAAATAACTAATTTTGCTGTAGAATTTTTTATTACAGCAACAGACATAGGAAGATTAAGATCCACAGTTTATTCATTTTAATAAGTTTGTAAAGTTGCAGCTTTCTTGCCCAGCAAAAAATAAACAACTAATAATGTTCATGGAAAATTAGCTATATTATGGTCTTAGTTTGATTTGCAAGTGTAATCTGTTCATAACAATACTGCAATTTTTCTGACAAATCCATTCATATGGTCAAAATATATTTGAAACATTATCAGTATTGAAATTTAATATCACAAGCACTTAAATTTTATTCAAATCAAAAGACTGAATATGAGTTAGCAGCTCTCACATCTGTTTTGCCAAATGCACTTACAAGTAGAGTCATGTGGCTAGATGTGTACTTAAAAGCAAGAAATAAAACTGAGGAGCATTGTTTACTATAGATGGCAAATTTTGTTTAACATCCTTAATACGACGATGCGTGACACATATTGGCATAACTTTTTTTAAACTGCAACTCATTTTGTGCGGCATCAAGACACCTGAACAAAGCTCGAAGCTTGAACCTGCGACTGCTTGACTCCAAAGCCAACCAGTATATCCCCTATCTAGGGACACCCCATGGAAACTGCAATCAAACAACCAGTTCTCACTATGCTAGACGTCATGTATTTTAATTGACAGCTCCATGCGACAGAGAGCCATTGAAACAGGCATGTGTGTTGCTCCTAAGCGAGTGACATATCACCCGCATACAAAGTAAACTACACCGCTTCCAAGCCTGCCCAAGAGAGTGTGGGCCGTGCCGCCCGGGCCACAAGGGAGGAGCCACCCCACAGACGATGCCCAACAGCTGAAGGAATCCAAAAGGTCACACCAGCCTGGACTATTTAAAGAACCGTGCATAGCATAGATTCTCAGCAGCTCACTCCACTTCCAGTACTCGAGCTCTCTGCTTACCGTCGCACTCACGAAGGACCAACAGTCTTCAAGAAGCCTCCTAGACAAGCCAGCGAACCGCGAAGTCTTCCCCCCTTACACCTCACTTCCACTCTGGTGGTGACCCCCAAAGTCCCTTCAGGGCAAACAGAGTAGATAGTTAGGGTCTAAGTTGTTCTAATGGCTACTTAACTCATTTTGCTCTCAATTTAGCCTTAGGCCCAGGTCCCTTCCACCTGGTAATGTAGTTTACTTCCACCACAAGTTGCAACAGTAATTCATAAGTTTAGAAGATAGTACAGGTCATAGTGTTTATTCCTCTGAGAATACACATATTTCTAGCCTAACCTCTGCCTACTCATTATAGGGTGATTTGCTACTAACTGAAAACACAGTGAACGCAAACCCTCAAAGGAGAGGTTGGAGACCGCAGATTGTACCACCATTTACTGAAACTAGTGTAGGACTGCGAACTTTCTTTAACCGGGTAGCATGAACATCAATAACATCACATATTTGATGGCCACCCATACCTTAATCCAAGTACTTTGGTTTCGGAACATTGTAAGGTAGAGCCACAACCAGTGGCAAGACAGGCGACGAAGTGGCTAGCCCACATAAAACAGTTAACCCACTACACCCACGGTGTTAAATTTTGCCGGTTAGAGTAACAGGACTAAATATGAGTGACCTAACCTCCTCTGGTTACACTATTAGCTAAGAAAACCATCACCTGCTCCAACTTTGTGAGGAGGGCTCGTAGAACCTAGCCCATGCCCTTCCCTTTACCTATAGAGGCGGTACTAAGTGGCACAGCAGGAAGGCAACTAATGCCTCCAAACCTAGACAGTTGCTCTGAAAACCCACGCCTTTTGCCCTCAGCAGCCCCTCTCAATGGAAATGAGCTCAAGCCGTCCGCCGACTGGAGAGGTCTCACCTCCCAGTTCTTCCTAATGCCTTATTCAAACCGCCCCACAATATCACCGGAGAACCGCATCTAGTTATGGTCTGCCTACGCCGGGCCTGCCTGTAGCTCTTGGCATCACCAGCCAGGAGTATCACCTGCTGAATCAGACCACCGCCACCCAGAGGACATCATGACCTGTCTACCAAAGCTGCAGCCCCAGGACCACTAGCCTGACAGCTGCCTTTGGACAGGGTGCTGGGACTAGCCTCAGGCATCCAGAAGCAGCTGTACCCCGGGTAAGACCCATTTCAGATAATCCAACACCAGTGTACAAACCGCCCACACGTAAGACGGTCATCGTAGTACCCTATTACGTATCTTATTTACGACCTATACAACCTACCCTATACTGAGGCATACTTAAGACCAAGAGCATCAAGATTTAAGCTACCCCTCAGTGAATCTGGATGCTCCAGTGCCACTGACCTAACATCAAGTAAGCCCTTGTCTGAGAGCGACGTACTCTGTAACCATATACGTCACACGTCAAAAGTTTTTGTTGCGCCCAACGTGGGGCCATGCATCTTATTAGTCAATCAGTAAGACAGAGCTAGGTCAGCACGACACCGAGAATGAGAGAGAAAGAGTCGGGAAACCACCTAGCAATGAACCAGACATCTAGAAGTCTGTAAACACCATGTGGTGCTAAAATCCAGTAATGTAGAATATATCAGAATCAAACCTAAGCGTGACCGAACAGGGCAAAGCCGCCACCACGATGAAGGAAGCCAAGATCGAACAATGTAGTATAGCTACCTGTACAGGAGCAGGTATACAAGCTGTCCACTGTGCTCACTGCCAGGATTGATTCCAATACCAATGTCTGGGGTGGAACGACAATCCCAGATATACTGAATGATTGGAATTCCGTTGTGAGCAATGCCATATGCGCCAGACGGCATATTGTAGATGGCTAACCTGCACAGGACAAGGGTTAAATACAATAAGGTGTATTAAATATATGACCCAAGGAATGCATTACCAGACCACGCCTTGTACTTAGAATGTGAGGTGTGTAGGCAGGCACAGGAGTACCGCGCAGTAAATCAAGGTACTCAAAATAGCACTATGTCCACACGGGGTACGGAAGGGCCAAAACTACCTTAGTTCGCGAGAAGACCCCAAGAGGACCCGGTCGCCTTCACACAGGACTGCGAACATGAACTCCACGAGAATGGGGTACACCCTTAAACAGTGGGTGTCGAAAGTCCGAAAACAACTGACTGGGAAAAAGTTGGAGTGGCGGAATAAATATCGTAAGTTCATCACCTTGTGGACACAGTTGAGTTCCCGACTTGCAGTTCAGTTTTCCGGGGAAGAGGTTCTAGCACACTTCACCACTGAGTTTCATAGCTGTACACAGAATGCAGATGAGGAAGCAAAAATTTTTGTACGCAGAAAAGTGCAGATGTATAGCTGCATTTTCCCAGAGGGCAGTGAAGAAGGCTGTGTCCGAATCATCATGTGTATGCTTTTACCTAACTTGCGAAACTTCTTACAGATACCCAAACTGCAGTTCGAAGAGCTGGTAGAGAGCGCTCGCGAAACTGAGTGTAATTACAAGGCACAAGCTGCCTTAAACTGGGCCCAAAGCAATAAAGCAAAGGAAGGGGCGAAGCCGCCAGAACCCAAGGGAACCCTCTTTGCCACCACCCCAGCGTTCCCTAGTGCTGGTTCTGTCCCGACACACTTCAACCCAGACTGCTCTGTGAAACCAACTGGCAGGTGGATGACTAGGGGAGGGGAAGCCACTGATGGAAACAAACCCGCACCGTGGGAAGTCAATACCTGAGACACCAGCCCAGGTGGGAAATGCCAGAACCGGGGTGCAAAACAGGCCCCCACTACAGGTCAGAATAGGCCTGTTACCATCCAAATGTTAACCGCGGAATAATATCCTCCTGAGGCCTCCTGAATCGAAGTCGAAGTCAATAGATGCATAGCAATTGACCTTGCTCGATACCGCAGCAAGAGGGAATTTTATACCCAGTGACCTACTCACTTCCAAAAAACGAAATCACTTGCCCCGTAAAATCGTACGATCCAAATGACGCAATCGGAACACATTCTAAGAGTCAAAGGACGGGTCGTATTAACGATAAAGATTTTCCACCAAGATACCTAGGCAGAGTTCAGAGTTTCCCAGGACATTACCAAAGAAATGATTTTGGCGCAGCCCTAGCTGCAACAATAGCACTGCGTAATGGACTGTGGACGATGCATTTAGAGCGGTGACAAACACAGCGTAACGGTAAACTGGGAAAACAACCCAGAAACTACAATTCCACCATCCATCGCACCCGAGGCGATAAATCACCAATTGGGGGACAGGGAGTTCAACCAACTACAACACTGTACAGGCAAAGCAAATAACTTGCCCGATGCCCTAAACCCGCCAACCTGATAACCAAGGAAATACCAAGGAGGATGAAGAATGGGAAAGAATGACCCCACCGCCAACCTTACCCGAAGTCCAGAAGAGCACATCCGGCTCCTCCAACTGCAAATCAGTCACTACCATCTGAATTATTACCAACAAAAGGACCCCAACGTGAAATGTCTGTTTAAGGAGTACCCTCAAAGGTTTGAGCTGCGGGACGGGGTAGTGTGGTCATGAAGTGGCCAGTCTGGATCCCAATGGAGTATATTGGTCCCCAGAGAACTTAGGACCAACATCTACAGCCACCACCATGATTACCAACAGGCTGGTCACCCGGGCATCAAGGAAACCCTCCGCAACATCGGAGAAAGGTATGTGTGGGACGATATGAGTAGAGACATACAACAATATGTGACAAATTGCGGAGCGACCTGTAGTATCAAGGCGTACCTGGCACCCAAGAACCCTGGGAAACCCCGAAGACCTGGCACAGTCTGGACCCACCTAGTTGCAGATTTAATGGGGCCTTACCCAAGAAGAAGCACGAGAGAGAACAGATATCTGTTGGTTGTCACTGACCAGTTTTCCTGCTGGGTGGAAGCTTTCCCGCTACTCAGTCAGGAAACCTCCCGAATCCTTAAAAAGTTAGAGACGGAATTCTTTCCCTGCTGGGGATACCCCCAGGCGATACTGACCCGATAATGGTACCCAATTTACCAGTCGGAAATGGCAAGCAGCCTGCAACAAATGGAATGTTGAAACTTGGATGACCCCCTGTATCACCCACAGGCCAACCCCACTGAACAGAGGAATCAAGAGCTTAAGAAGAGACTCAGACGCAGTGTGGGAGAAGACCACAGCCACTGGGATGTACACATGTACACATACCCAATATTTTGTAGCTCTAAGACGCAGGAAGAATAAAGCTGTCAACACAAGCCCCAGCCAACTGATACTGGGATAGACCCTACGCTGCCCGGACGACTGGCAGTACCGAACTTGAGCATACTGGCATGCCCCAACCCGAAGTCATCAGACTCGACACCCTGACACGCACCAAGAAGGCCCAAGAAGTGCAGAACCAGAACATTGGACGTAAGTACCCACGACCAGAAACAAGAACCCGTAACTTCGAAATGGGTGAAACAGTGTTACTCCACAGCTATCCCCTAAGCAAGACTACGAACAAATTCAGCGCCGGGTTGGCCCAGAAGTGGCAAGGTCACTACTCCATCATTTGAAGAAGGAAAATGTATACTGGCCCGAAGACGGCGGCAGCCAGATCACGAAAGTTATCAGAGGACAAATGCACCCTTATCACACTGACCCGGATCAAACCAGTTGACCAAGGATGCAGGGAGGATATTAAAGAGGGGGCAGAAGGTGACCCTCTAGAACCCGAGCAAGAAAAGATCCTGCCACCCACAATCCGGAGGCCAGCCAGCAAAGGAAGCCCTGGAAGAACCGCCAAGCACCAGTCAAGACTGACCTCTGTCACGTCCGTGCCAGGAATATGCCAACCACCCAGGGGAGCGATATTGATCCGGATGCTTCTGTCGACGTTGACAAGTTTCTACCAAAACAAGAGAGTCGGACCCACCAGATTGATTCCAACGGGTTCCAGCTGTCATAGCAGAAGGAGGAAGGTGAACCTTGCAGAACCTCGGAGTTGGACAACCCCGAGGAAACCACTGCCAACCAGCCAGAGATGAGTACGCGCAGCTGCGCTGATGAGGTAAGGGGAGCAGAAGATCTCCTGCCTCTAACGGCCACCCTGACGACATCCTCAAAGGGAAACCCGCCCAGCAGAGCTCAAGTGGCAGGGGAAGCTGATGAACCACTTCCTCTGACTACTACCCAGACGGAGAAGGATGTGACCTGCAGAACCTCGGAGTTAGACGGCCCCGAGAAGACAGTCACCTGCGGCCGGCCCAAGAAGGGTGAGCCCAGTAGAGCCAACAAAAGGATAGCATAAGTAAGAAAACTAGTGCATCGTCCTTGCCTTAGAACTGGCGTAAGAAACTGCGCTCTCTCCAGTGACCTACTAACATGGAGAGGGGTACTGTAACTGAGCGAAGTAGGCCAAGGATCCATTAATAATTAATGACACTCAAGCCGCAGGTAACCAACTGCCACCAAGCTGTGATGCACCCCAAAAGAACAGAGAAATGGAAATGGAAAATTGCAAATAATGTTCTTTCTTGGTGACATTGAGTGCTATAAGTTTTTTTTATTTTCTTGTAGGTGACCCTTATGTAATTAATTACAAATAGTGTAAATTATTTTAAGGGTAATTCACATAGATTAAACTGTATTAGATACCAGCTCTCGTTGTACCAAAAACGCATGTATCGATAAACCTATACACAGTTAATTTTCAGTGGTCCTGGCAAAACTCCTATGTTTACCGGCTTTTATTTTTTATCAGAAATTGCGCCAATCAAAACTACTTTTGATCCAGTTACCTAAGATTTCCTGCAATAATCAGTTTTATACTGGTTGTTTATGCAAACATCTAGTAACTAGTAACTGGATGTGAAATACGTCTCGCGTGCCGCCATTTATCGCTGCTCTGTGGTACGGTGTGAGTCTGCCTTGCTCCCTCCCCTTTCATGTCTATGACAGAGGAAGCTATTGTCTACCAAAAAAAAAAAAAAAAAAAAAAAAAGTGTGTCGTATTTCTTGGCTGTGCACGCTTGCTGGCGAACGTAGAAATTTTAAGATTATCAGTCGCTCAAAATAGTTGCCTCTATTATCACTAGTATTTCAAAGTAAATGATTTAGCCTGAAAATGTTACTCAATACATTTTAATGAGGAATTATTATTTGCAAAAATGTTTTCTTTTGTCTTTAAAAAGGTTGTTTTTTCCAGAAAAATTCTTGTTTAATTGTATCTGGCATAAAATCGACATGATTTAAAAACAAAACATTAATTTAACTCAACGGACGGCATCTTCATGAAAAAAATGAAACGCTCAAAAGCATAAACATTACCTCCCCTTGTTGCCACAAATTGTTAACATCAAGTGGCTTGTATTACCAAGCGTAAAGTTCATTTTCAGTAACTTCCTGCTGTGATGGATTGTCACACTGCCCCCCATATTACGTGAAAATGTTAATCAACAGTCACGAATGTACAGCAAATTACCATACCTGGTTAAGTTGGGGAATGGGGTACATCATCAGAGCATCTGGTGCCGCATCCAGCCGGATAGCTGGTCGTTCAAGGATTGGTATGAATGAAGTTGAGGAGGTGCGATGGTCACCCCCTTCCCATACCACTCCCATAGCTATTCCATCTGACGACCTTTGATACGTGGTGAAACGGGGTTTTAAACTGACCAATAAGAAGGCATGGAAGAAACAAGTGCTTTGAGAACACAGAAATGTTGTATAAACAGACATTAGTGGGAATAATGAAGGCAGAGAAGAAGACACTAGTAGGCAGACATTAGGAGGGAATCATCCTGCATTTTAAATAATTATGGGGGCAGAGTGATGTAGGGATTGAGGGAGAACAAAGTTAAGTAAATTGTTGTTACAGATGTAACTTTTTAATAATTTGAATGTTTTAAATTTGTTTTATTAGGGTTTTCAAATTACTGCAAAACATATTTTTTTAGATAATTTGTAAAAGTTTTTAAGCATTTATACAAGTGTGTGTAATAACCCTGTTGGTTGTATATAACTTTTGTAAAGAACCATATATATGTATGTGTGTGTATGTGTACACACACACATATATATGTATGCATACGTACGTACACACACCTTTTGAATAAACTGATATCATGTAAGGGACTATTCGACACCTTTTGTAATCTAATAATAGGTAAATACAGAGCCCAAGTGCAGCATAACTTGAGACATTAAGTGTACAGGAAAATCAGAAGACGTGGTTTTAAATGATTAACTATTAAAGACAGTGAAGAAATAAATGTTAATTACCTTATTTACTCATTTCTGCCCACAGAACAACCACTAACTTGACTTTGGGGAGTCAACTCAAAACACCCCGTGGTGCCCAATTCCCATCAACGGCACCGGAATGGCCACCTTCGAAAGAATGACAGAGACAGGAGGATAGATCTGCACCATGGAAAAATTTCCTGGCATAGGCCGCCACTTTATATCTTGCACGCACTGAGACACAGCATTTCACTACCTCTGCCTATGTTGGGAAGACCAAGAGAGGGACAGCCAAGGTTTGGAGTACCGTCGACCAAACTGCAGAAATAGGCAACGACGATGCGACCAAACAGACTGCCCGGGAAACAGCACATACTGGATAGCCTGCCACGAGTGCCCTCGCACCTACCATAACATTTGCCTTGGATGGCAAGACCAAGCCAGAGACCTGGACAGTCTCTACTTCCGTTGCCTGACCTGCATAATGACACCTGCACGGGTGCTGCCCAGAACCGAAACTGCACCACAATAACGCCTTCCCGTATCGGAGACCGCCCCGTTACCAGAGTACTTGGGGAAAACCCAAGATGATCCCCGCAAGTTTCTGCAAGCCTGCCAAACAAAGTTTAAAAGGACACGCTTACCCAAAGCCTTGTGGGCTGTTAAGGCAAAGACCCAGCTTCAAGGCGAAGCCGAAAAATGGTGCAAAATGTACGGAGAGTTCATCACCACCTGGGAGGAACTGTCCGAAAAGATCATGACGCACTTCTCGGGAACCTGAATGGTCGCACAACTGACAAATGAGCTTTATACTCTAACCCAAAGAGAAAACGAGGAGGTGAACTCTTCATCAGGCATAAAGCCTTGATTTTTTAGCAAGTACATCAAAGCAGTGACGAGCTCAACGCTGTCGAATTTATCACCAGGCTTTTACTACCAGAAATACGCTCACATCTCTGCAAACCCCGAACCAGTGACAGTTGAAGAACTGGTAAGGAGTGTGCGTATTAGAGAAACAGACGTGACTGACATCCACAAGTCTCATGCTAAAGCCAAGTTCACACCTGCTCCAGCAGGAAAAACAGCAGTCGGCGAGACCACCGCATGCGAACGAAAGTCGGGTGCTGCCACAGCACCACCAAATATACTGCAGAAGTGCTGGCATTGTCCTGCCCGACACTTTCACAGCGATTGCCCAGTTCTACGGCAGAAACTCCAAAGCAAACAGGCAGATCCGGCCTGCTGACAGGAAGCCAATAGGAAGGAGGAGCCAACAAATGCCAAAAAGAACACTGGCAAGCAGGGAAACTCAAAGGGGGCGGCCCTACAAGTCACAGTCGTGCAGAGAAAACCAATCCTCCGAGATCTTCCACATATAGCAGTACTCATCAGTAAGACAGAAAGACTAGCTACACTTGACATGGCTGCTAGCGCCAACGTAATCGACCAAGACATTATACCACGGGAGTACCAAAACCAAATTAAGCCTGCTGGCGACGCCCAAATATATATGGCTTTGAAATGAGCTTGACTATCGACAGAGGAAAGACTGACATTAACCCTGCGTTTCACCAATGAAGAGAAATCCCTTTTCCCGTAATTTTAAAGCAAAGTATCCTCCTAGTCAAGTGTGTGCCACGTCAAGAATTCTGCAAGCTAACGAAACACCTGGTGATGTATTGTGATCTGTCAACGTCTGTTCCGCCAATTTCTGGATGCCGTAGACCAAGGTACTAGCTATACTTCCACAACGTGCACTGGCTCATGAAGGGTGTAAGTACTATGTATTGTTTCCGCGTTCACTTGTTTTGCTTTTGTATTTTGCTTTGAGTTTGCAAATAATTCTTACGCAGCTTAACTACCATTTGAGAGTTGAGGCCATGAGCGAGACGTTAACCAGTAAAGCTAAAGCATACGTAACGTAGTAGAAACTTGTAAAATGGGGTTCTACTGAATACAGTTCTGGGGTATATATACCTTTATTCAGAAGATGCCTGTCTCTTTAAATAAAATAATATTTCATTAATAAATTGTTTTATTTTTCTACAAAAATCTACTGAAAATGAACCTTGCACTTGCTAAGTGACTCAGCGCCCGGTGTTAAGGTTTTTTGGGACAAAGGGAGGTCTCGTAAATGATCATATTGGGGAATACTTTTATTTGAGACACATCTGTCTATTATAAATTAATATTTTGTACAGAGCCTGTTGTTTTAGCATCAAAGACAATTAAAAACTGTCTTTAAATAAAAAATGTACTTATAATTCAATTTTATGGTTTTTGGGGGGTCAGAATTCATCTACTATAATTTTACAAGGGTATCAATTTTATGAGTGCATTCTCAGAAACCATGATGTCTCATAAAATCATGGCCTGACTGTATATAGAAATAAGAAAAATCAAAATGGAAAACCTTATTTCAAAACTAAAAAAAAAAGTAAAATAATCTATTGTAAAAAAATCTAAATTCATACATTTTTATACTAAAAATTCTAAATTATTTTAATTATTTTTACAGACCACTGCAAGCTTTTCCCGAACATATTGTATGAAATTAAAAACTAAATCAAATGTAGCATTAGCAAACTGCTAAAATCAAAACTTTATTTTTACTCCATCAGGATTTTGTAAATACAAAAATTCATAAAATCACGATTAAATTAATTAGGGCTCTAACTTAGATTTCGTAGTGACGACAATTTCTCTCAAAACATGTAATTTCTACTTCCATTAAATAAAAGCTACATGCTGTGTTACTAACCTTCTGTAGTCTTTGGCAGCGTGGGTAGAAGATCTGGGATGTCATCGGCAGACAAACCATCAATAGTGTCGACAACAGACTTCGGCCTCAACTTGCGCCCATGAAGACTCTTTCTCTTCGTAGAAAGATGTGGGGTTGCCTGTGAACAATGACTAAAGATTATTTAATCAAGATTCACTCTTTTCAATAACATTAATTAATTAACATCTACTAGCAACAGCCTTGTTGAGCATATCTACTAACAAAAAAAAAACTACGCTAATATATTTATCAAAAACGATCAACATAAAACATCAATACACACTCGACATAAACCAAATACCGGTCTTAAATGAGATTAATATGTTTAACAAGCATGAACAAAATCTTATTTTTTAAAAATTCCTGTTCTCTCCATAAAATATATAAATCATTACGTAATTTTATGAACTTCAAATTAAATTAGAAAAAAACATTATAACGTTTATACTTTTGATTTGAGTGATTTCATTAAGTTTGGTCATCTACACATATACAACACAGCATTAAATTTTGAATTTCAACACAAGGCTCAAATGCATAAAGCTGAATTTTAAAAAAATTGTGCCATTCCATGTGAAAGCACCAAACTTTTAATAAATGGTGGCTCAATGATAAAAAAATTTTTTTTGCCACATAAGCGAGTAGTTTAAAATTGTTTTTATTGTATTTTTATCTGCCACCACATTGATTTGAGACCAAATTTCTTCACAACTGCAAACAAAAACAGGGCCTTGTAGAGGTTTTGATACAAGACCATTGATGTCCTCGTATGAATTATATACGTAGAAGGTTCTGGTTTTCACTGATGCAAATAAAACATTCTAGGATTACAAAACGGTATAGAAATTATAGTAAATATTTTTGAATCCTTGCTTAAATGACTTTGTAATGTGCAAAATTTTTTTAACATAATCTGCATTTTTGATGACTTTTGAAGGTGATTTTGGTTTGGAAACAATAAAGATAATTATTTCTTTAAAATACTGTGGCTAGAAGACTTTATGATGTATTTAAGCATGTGTTTCGCTCCCTTCCTGCTTTTATTGGCATCAAAGGTTCAAAATTTTCAATTTCAAATTTCTTAAAAAAGGGGGATTACATAATAAAAAAATGTATGTTTTTGTCCAAGGATACCTCTACCAGTACTCACCTAAACCTGCAAGTGTCTTTTGTGGATTAAACTGATTCAGAAATGGTAGACTGCAACATGTGTGTGAAGAGTTGTTACATTTAAGCACATAGAATGGTTGGTTGGTTTGTATATTTTATTGCATCCATTTGGTCTATTTTACATACATAGTACTATACAGATATCTGACAAGTCATATAAATCTATACTAATGTAATCAAGCGGAAGAGTTTGTTTGTTTTAACGCGCTAATCTCTGGAACTACCAGTCGGATTTAAAAAATTCTTTTTGCATTTGATAGCTCATTTCTTGACGAAGGTTATAGGCTATTCAACATCACGATACGACCCTTAAAAGCCAAGCAAAAAGAAAGAAAGTCAGAAAACAAAGTAATAGCGCAGGCGGGCAATGCGATGCGGTGAGTCGGTGGCCGAGGGCGGTCACCCGACGAGAACCGAACAAGAGCCGAACCGAGCATTACTGAGAACAGCCGAACTGTGCACGTCTACGAGATACCATGCCGCGCGGCTCAGATGCTTGGTCGGCTCCCTTCACAACAGTCGTGTCCTACACGGAATTTGCTTGATCTTATATACGTTGGTTGAATAATTTTAATTTTTTTTATTGAGTGGGTCAATACTAAAAAGTAGGTATTTAAAAATTGGTTTCACATTGTTTTTAACGTTTTTTGTAAATACTTATATATAAACACATTGTTGTATCTATTAGAATTTGTATTTTATTTTTGTTTAGTTGGTTAGTACTTAGCAATTAGGTATGTAGGTTACAGTTTATGTTTTTTATCCGATAGATTTGCAGTTCAGGCATAAGTATCACTACGTTCGTTTTTCCGAATTTCATTGATTTGTTTAATTTGTACTTAGAAAGTAACAATATAATATGTATAGAGTAGAGAATATTAACACTAAGTATAATTCAACTTCATCCAAAAAAAAAAACCTCAACAATAATTCTGTAGTTCACGCGAGCGAAGCCACGGGCACAGCTAGTTATATAATATAAGGTTTAACAATGAACATATCTGGTTATGTAAATAATACAATAATATATATATTTTTTTTAATTCTCTCTTCCTTTTCTAGTTGGAAGTAGGCTATATTCTCTACCATATAAGAAGGCCATTTTTTGACAGCTCAGCGAAAGTAGCGCCACTGTTTACATCTGACTACGTATCCTTCCGCCATCAGCTAGTCCGTCAAGTCGGGGCTGTATTTTTTATCAACACGCTGTCAGCTAATCCACTGCTCATTATACTGTAATGCTAAACAAATTTTAAGATATTTTAAGACTGACATCTGTTTATAAAAATAAGTAGGTTATAAAAGTAAAAATATAAAATGTTGCAAATAATTATACAATATTTGCTAACGCTTTTTTAATTTGTCCAAGATAAGTGAATTTGGGTTAACATTTGCGAGAAGGTCTGTTGTATCTATTATCACACTTTGGACATTTTAGCTAATATATTAGAGTTGGAAATATGTAACGTGGAATAACGTTAGAATTGCTTAAAAACTATTCACGCGTGTCTCACTTTCTACGGAAACAAGGAGATGGGTTTCTAGAGAACAACATGGCGTATAATTTACGTAGACGAACGATTACCGGCCGAATATAAATTACTTGTACTCCAAATCGTTGTACATGAAATATATGTTACTTTAAAAATTATGCAAAGCTCGTGGAAAAATATAACTATTGGCATCTGTTTGTAAATTCGTTATATATAGCGCAGGAAAGCGGTTCATTTCTGGCTGGTAATACCTCGCAAAATATCTGACAGATGGCGCGCACAGCACGTCACGGCGAAGTTTGAGCAACCCTTTTTTTGGTCAACAGATAGCGGCTTTTTAAAAGTTGATAGTTCTTATATTACGGGCTGGAAATATATTTCAAATTCGTGTCGTTTCTTCAAATTATTAGAAAAAATAATTAAACAATATTAAGCAATATTTCTGTATGCTTTTGGAATTAATATCAAGGACATGTTGAAAGCGAGGTTGGAGAGGGATGATACGACGTGAAAAAACTTTCTGAAGTTAGCACAACTTCAGAAAACTTTTCCGCGTCGTATCGTTCTATTGTACATTTCATTTTGAACACCTATACATAACTACATTATCACGAAGTTTAGTTTTTAACACTAACAACCATTGTTTTGTGTCCTTGTAAAATAAAATGCATTAATAAATGTAAGAACTCTTTCTTACCCGCGTATTTTCTGCTTTTGTGATGTGCATTGGCAGTGCACTCAGAATAGCCAACGTAATTTTAATTTTTGTTCGTTCGTGCATCAGCTGATACAGGATTTTGTAAATGGCACTTTGTTTGTTTCATATACGTCAAATTGCCACTCACTGACAGTCGGAAAGTGGCCTTCTTATACCGTATGGACCATACCAGTATCCAGGAACACATTTTCATTGAAACAGACAAAAGGGAAAAACCCCCGACATAAGATACTGTATATTTTGCAATTCACTTTACTTTGGCTACCAACACTTGCCTGGAAAACAGTCTTATTTCTGAAAGGGAACCTGCAATTTCAATGAGAGTTCAGTGTTTTTCTGTTGAGTAATATTAAATGTTCTTCTTGTTATAGTTGTGAACTTTGTAGGTTGCGGGACATCAAAAACATTCTTAATATCCACCAATCGAACACCATCTTTTGTTAGACTGTAGCTTGCTGACTATTTGGTGTGGAAAACACCGCTTTTGTATCACTGCTTTCCTTCAAAACATCACAACTATAAAATCAGAAACACATACAATGTTGTCCTTCAATAACATACAGTAACACTAACATGTTTTTACTTAGGTATACTGTAAGGTTTTTCCACATGTGTTTTGAGTATATGGTGTAAATATTTTCATATCCTACACATTAACAGTTAACTTCTGTGTGTTATAAAATTCATGTTTACTACCGTGACTCAAATTTAAATTCTTTCTGTGCTAATGTATACCAAAGAAAAAAACATTTTGTTTAAACTTATTTTTAATGGTTTGTAATTCTAGTGTAACTTTTTATATAATTTTTATTGTATGTTTGTGTGTTTTTAAAATAGATAACCTTGTTTTTTAGTTTCATGTTTGTTACACATTGATATGAATTACTATGTGGTTAAGTGTAGGAAAAGTTTAATCCTGTAATGTTTTCCACATCAAAGTGAAACATGGTCATTTGTGTTGTAATGAGACCTTCATCTGGTTGTTGCAGCCTTGCCTTGGCCATCAGTCTCTTAATTGTTCCACCTATCCCATCACAACGTCCCTTGCCATGAATTGTTGCACAGAAATAACACTCAGCATAGACTCCCCAATGTTTATGTTTGCACAAGGTAGAAAAATTGAAGGTGTTCTTGCACTGAGCTCCTGATCCATCTGAGAAAGACAACATTCTTCAAACTGTGAGCAAAGGACTTAATGTATGACATCAAGTTTGTTTGGGAAGTGTAAACATCAGTTGTATTATGAATTATGAGTAATACAGTTGCTTATGACAAAGGATTCTAGTAAATACATAGCTAGTATCGTCTTTGTAGTATGCACAGAAGGTATGAAGTGTGGTATCAGTTTGATGCTGCCAATAGTTGGAGTTTCTTTAGTTNGGGCATTCATTACAGGAATGATGCTTTGGTATTTGCTTGTACTGCTCCCTCCTGTAGAAGCGTGGAAACTCGGCTGGGCCTATGCTCCAGGCCCGAAGTCTCCCTGGCCAGAGCAATGGCCCTCGCGGCTGCCTACTGCCGCAGAGCTCAGTGGCGCGGCATGCGGAACTGACGGAGTTGGGTGGGACCGAGTGTTCCGTAGGTATTGGCATGGTTGGTTTCAATAATGCAGGGGAATGAAACTCACAATCTCATCTTGGGTAATAAATTTGTTGTTTTCTGAGAAATCAGTAAACACCACACATTTGTCTTTTTTTATGTTCAGACTCCTTTAGTTTACTAGCAAAATTATCTTTGAATTCAGCATATGTTTCAATGATATTCACAAGACTGCAACAGTCAGTCATCATCCACTAGTGGTATGTAATATCATCATCATCTTCACCAAAGTTACAGTTCAATAGGAAGTTCTTCTGTATTCAAGCTTGATATTCCAGGATATTTTGAGCACTCTCCCATCATACAGTATTTGCTGTTCACATCACACACTATATTTTCAGAAAATGATCTTCTAGCCTTCTAGTTTCACGAATATGGCTATCAGATTGATATTTTGGTGAAATGAACACACACAAACAGAAAAAATTGCCACTAGCTCAAGCAAGAATGCACCACTTTGGGGTGCAAACAACAAAATATCGAAAACTCAACCTGTACTAGTAAATTTTTTCTTTAAACTTTTGGTATAGTTTTACTTCTTTTAAATTGCACAAGATTAAACATTTTTGCTTTAGTTATTTCTTCCGATCCTTTGTATACAGGACACATTCAACTTACTGCATCTCTTTCATATTCCTAAATCTCTAGTTTCTTTACTCAATTTTTTCTCTGGTTTAGTAGACTTCAGCAATGCAATGACACCATCTTCCTGAATGATTTCACGGGTTCTTAAAGATAGGCATTCACTCACATCAAACAATTGTGCAGTTCTGTTTACTGACTAACTCTTTGGTACTACACAACAACTTGTATCCTCTCACTTGACGCATGACGGCCTAGGGAGCGGGATGTCAGGTTAAAGGGTTGGAAAGTTTGTAATTCTGTACCAAGTCAGTTGTGCAAGTTGGGGGCGGACTCTACTGCAGAGGCGCCTGTAGTATGACCCGTCGGCCTTGCCATAATGTAGGATGCATCAGGCGCATATTTGGTACAAAATCTGTGAGGGTGAGGTGATGCCTCCAGGCGTTGGACACACTGGTTCGGGCTAGCTTACCACTGGTATCGCTCCCTTTTGGCAGATGATGGCCCCGGCTGGAAGACTTCGGCTCCCAATCTGGATGTGGCTCTGCTTATAGTCGATTATCCCTTGCTGCTGCTTCAGCCAGGGTTGGCTAAGGATTAGCTTCTCGCTGATGTGGGGGACCTGGTGGGTGCAGTTGCATATACTAAAGTGGAGTTTGATCACCCCTTCCACCTTTAGTACGTGGTCTGGTTGGGCCGTGCAAACTATCCACCCTACGGTTCTGATGTTGGCTCGCTGGTTTTCGGTGAGCACGCTGCTCCGTATAAAGTTGCCCGTGGCTGCTGTAGCCAGCATTGCCACTGCAGTTAGCCGATTCACCTTCACTGGGATACGAGGGGTGTCGGACGGACAGGGTTCTTCAGACAACATCTTGAGGGCAACGAGTGACTTGGAGAACTGCTCCTGGATGCAGTTTGTGACTCTGTTAGGGCTTGTATTTCGAGTTTTGTGTAAGGCGACAAGCTCTTCGATCAACTTCGTCGAGCGGGATTAAGGGTTCGGTACCCGTATGAACCTTGCCTGTAGGACTGGGTTACTCTGGTTCTGGAACACGGCTGGGCTAGTCTCCTTTGGCTGCTACATGAGGCGGAGGCCAGGGCTGGACAGCGCCCTGGGCTTCCCCTACAGGGTTGAGCACCTCTGCCCTGTCGAGATGAGACAGATCAGCACCACCGTCCGGCACTGCGTCACCACTGGGATCATCTGCTTCTTCGGTGGAACACGAGCATATTTGGTGTCTTCCGCAGCTCGTGGCCAGGGGTGATTGCCACAAGAGCTGAGACCAGCTGGCTCTGGAACTGCTCCTCTCGGCGGCTTGTAGATTTCTGCAGTGGTGGCTCCCGTAGGTGTTGGCCCTCCAGCGGTGACTGGTGACGATGACCCATCATCGACGTATTGGGGGTAATTGTCGCCGGCTGTGTGAATACCTTTCAAGGCTGGTTCTTTTTTCCTTTGTGGTTGGCTGGGTCCTGGAAGGGGCTTAGTTTCATGCTTCTTCGTTCGGAGTCTCCTTCTATGGTTTCGTGGCTAATTTTGGCTTGGCTGGTGTTCCCCTACCTGCAGTTTTT
>NQII01003062.1:164374-213347 GCA_002778355.1 Clitarchus hookeri
CACACACACACACACACACACACACACACACACACACTGCATTTTGATACTTGTGTTGCTGTTTAGTAAATTGTCTTGTTGGTCACTTTTCAAGACAGATGACAGTTTCATTTTTAATAAAAACAAACAGTATTTCTTTTTTTATTTATTTTAGCACGCTTGCGCAAGGCAATTATGCACTTTAATTCAAGTATATTTAATACCATACTAACATTTTATTTAAGACCTTTTGCACAGTAACCAAAATCAGTTTCAGCCTTAATATAACACTATGTTTGAGGTTAGGTATAGGTGGTACACGATGATAGAGTGAACACACTTGAGAGCAATCTATGAAAAAAATCACTGCCCATAACAGCATATATTTTAACGCACGCAATAATCGCGATACTCAAATCTGGCAGTGAACAACTAGAAGTAGTACTATATTTTAACGTCTTTCTAATTGTAAAGTTAAAATTAGCTGTCATCTGCAATTCAGTTTCTTTTTGTTGTATACCAAAAAGAATATAATATGGTGTGTTTGTAACACATTTATATTTCTAACTCTTTCCAATCACCACCTGACTGATGCAACATTCAAGTTAGCGGGTTCAGCATTTTTTTTGTGGTCCACCCTCGTGGGTTAACGAACAGCAGTGCACGATCAATGGTGTTTTTAACTTCTGAAATAAAGTATTCGTTAACATAATAAATAAAATATTTTTATGCATGTTCTGAGTGAAGCGGCATTATTTGTTATTGCTTTCTGCTCTATTTCAACAGAGTTTCTTGTCCCAGAAATTCTTGAAATTTCACATAATAATAATGTGCTGCTTCATGCAACTCGGTATAAAATTTAAACCTCGAATAAACTTTGAATGAATGTGTTTTGTTATATTTGCGATGTGTGTTACAATTCTGAAAGTAAATATGTGTCTGTTCTTTAGTAGTTAGGGGATTCCCAACTTACGATTGTAGCGTTAATATCTTGGCACGTGTCACTCTTTCTAAAACAATAACGGCACAAAAATCTTGTACTGCACATGGAACATTCCTTCAGTGTTATGGAATACATTAAAAAACTATTAAAAAGTATCTGAACAGTTTAATTTGTATGAGCCGATTTAAACGACCAACCTTCAAAGGTAAGTAATTTGGGCAAAATTAGATTCTGCATTAAAAGTGTGGATGCAGTTCACGAAATACATTGTCATTGGCTAGGTGTTGTGGGTTTATAATTCTGGTTTACATTCATATCAGTGTACACATTTCAATTTTATAAGCAAACTGTGATTTTTTACTTAGGCAAAGCAGTAAGCCTTAGCAAATGTTTGTTTTACGTGCTTTAAAAACTGCGTAGCTGGACGAATTTTCACGAAACTTGCATCGACCTACAAATATTATTGTAGGTGTATGCTGTAAAAATTTGGATTAATTCTGTACAGCGAGTGAGTTTCATGACAATTGTTTTTGTCACTCTTGATATAGTAGCAATGCCTACCATTTGCTTGTGCATAGTCTTGTATTAAAATATTGATTTGCGAGGTATTAAGGCGGTATAATTCTACTCGTAAGTGTTGTTAAACGTAATTCTTGGGTCGTTTAATGATTGAATGAGACACATTGTCTTGTGTATGAAGGAGAAAACCCTCTTCACCATATTTTCTAAAAGCGTGCCTTTCTTTAACGGGCGAGCATTGAGCTAATGTTTTTGTAAAGGTGAACGTTCAAAACATCTTAGCATTTTCATAACTGGAAAAAGAATAATGTTTAACTTTTCTGTTATTCTGTTCACAACCCAAATCAAACTAGCCACAGCTGGTAAAAAAAAATTTCTCTTTTGTTTTTCCAAACTCAAGTTATCTTCAAAGGTAATTAAAACTGCTGAAAATTTTAATGAATTTGGTACACCGCAAAGTAATTTAGTTAAAGATTCAAAAATATTTACTATAATTTCTATACAGCTTTGTAATTCCTAGAATGGTTTATTTATGTCAGCGAAAACAGAACCTTCTACGTATATCTTTCCTAAGAGGACATAAATGGTCTTAAAACCTCAACAAGGCCTTGTTTTTGCTTGCAATTGTGAAGAAAACTGAGCCTCAATTTGATATGGTGACAGATAAAAAATACAATAAAAACAGCTTTCAACTACTCACTGATGGGGTGACACGTCGAAAACAAATTTAACTATTTAAAATGGTTATGCAACCATACCTCGATGATTTCACACATAATGACGCAAGAGATAATAAATATATTTCATATTCTGTGTGAAATAATACTGTTTTATACATAATAATAATACTACTAATAATAATAATAAATTAATACTTAGGAACATTATTAATAAGCTTGTTAGAAACACATAAGGAAAAACAAATTTTGAGGCATTTATAATATTCTGAACTTGAGTAGTACATGCTGCAGCCATGTGGGTTAGTCAATTCTTGCATGATGCATTTAGAAAGTTACTAATGTATTATTCCATACAAAGAATAAACTAAAAAAATTATGGCACAGACAATTATCAATTGAGTGGTAGAGAAGACATGGTGGAAAAAAAAATGCTGGGCCAGTGTAAGGTGTGTAAGTAAACACCAGCAAAGTAATGTTGGAAGAGGTAGGCATTAGGAGGGGTGAAAGTGACATCAGAGAAAGAGGTAGAACTAATTCCAGAAGGGCAGTATTGTGTGGGACAGTGACATGTCAGAAGAGCAGAGCAATGATTCACGCCAGATTGTGCCAGGAGAGGAAGACATAATGATTTGCGCCAGAAGGGAGGCGGTGAAGTGATTTGTTCCAAAAGGCAGAAAAATTTTAATGTCGAAATTGGGAGAAAAGTAATAAGTACCATAATATGGGAGAGAGGGGAGGTGAAAGATAATGTAAAGGATGCCTGCCAGATAAGAAAAAGGAACACAATACGAGAAAAAAAGGATTTTAGCGGAAGGAGGTCGAGGAGGTAAGAAACCTGCCAGAGAAGATGGAGGGGAAAGAACTCTGCAGTAGAAATTGGAGAAAAAGACTTGGCAAAATAAAGGGGGAGGGAGAAACTGTTAACAGAAACCACAAAAAATGGAGCTTGTTATATAAGGGTAAGAAATCACAATACATACCACTATATACTGAAAAGGAATCACAAGAAAACTAAATGTAGCACATCATGAGCAAAAAAAAAGTTACTGATATGAACCTACTTTCACCTACATGAATGGAGATAAGTTTTAATGAAGTTCTGAAAAGTGTAGATGGTAGGTAGGCCTTGACGTCTCAACAGCAATATCATTAGAGATGGAACACAAATACACATGCACTTTACCCGGGACTTGAACTCAGGGACTTGAACTCAGAAAACTTTGTTCCATAAGATAGCATACAATGAACTGCATTACATAGGTAAGATTCTGAGCATCAAATTTGAATGTAATCAGTCTAATGTTTCAAACAATATTGTTAAATAACCTGAAAAATGAACCAGGCCATCATTCTGAAAATAAGTGTCTGACCCACTTAAAACATGCAGGTTTACATGACCAAACGTAGCGCTACTTGTGTGAAGAATATGGTAGAAATCATTTGATAGGTTCCCGAGTTATGGCATAGAAACAGTATTTTCTTATTTAGTTCCATCTTACACAAGGGCCTAAAAAAGAGGTTTTGTGAATGTTCAGTAACCAACATTAGGTATTTTGACCATTAGTTAGGTTAGGCCTAACTTTCGTGTGTATTTTGAAATTAATAACGTCGCTGTGAACTGGGGGATGCAAACATTGGAAAGACAGTGTGAGGCAAGATGGCGGACATGTTGTATGCGCAAGTGTGTGTTGCTGAAACATGTTGTTTAAATTGGGCAAAACATGTGAATACAAGTCATAATCGTTGAACAGTATACGATGCTTCTAATAGCTACTGTCAGTATACTAAGTTTGGTTGAATTTGGTTAAATTGTTAAATAGATATAACCAACTTATCTAAATTATTTAGGTGTCTGCCATTCTGAAAATCAGTGTCTCACTCATTTAAAACACATCACCTGCCACAGTACTACTCGTTTGCCAAATTTGGTAGGTACCAATTAATTGTTACCTAGGTATGAAATAAAAATGTTATTTATTTATGGGGGGGTTTTTTACAAAATAGCGAACAAAAGAGTCTACGTGTAGATGCATTTGATAGTTTTAAATAGAGTTGTGTCCATTTGAATCTGCTTCTGCCAAACTTGCAGATTTTGACCAAATCGGTGCTTCTGCTGATGTAGGAACTGCAGATCATTTTCTACCAATTTGACAAACATAAAAAATTACAATAATTCTGAGTTATTCTTAGGAATAAATAATTGATAAGTCTTGCCTTTGTGTACTTTGAAAGCTTTCCCGTGTACCTGAAGCAAGCGCGCTTTCACCACTAGTTCAAAACAAGGAAGCCCCAGTGAAAAAGATGCTCAACTTCCACTCTTTTTTTCATAGAAAGTTTCTAGTTTTTGTCATAATCTCCAACCTGCCATGAGATAACAAAGGTCTACGAGAGTCTGTGTCTGAGGAGGGACTTGAGAAGCAGACATTCCACTCTCTGCTGTTCTATCAGCAAGACTTCATACCTGATATCACAGCTGGGGTGTCTGTTGAACAGCAGACTGTATTGAACCATTGTGTGGTGTGTGTCAAACCAATACTCCGAGCCAGTGTTCTGGAGATCAAAGATGAAGAAAACAATGTTTCAAAGTTGTATTATATTTATAGTTCATCTGTAGTATTTTCTTGTTAAAAATTAATTCTGTGACAGGTGCTAATTTTCAATCTTCCTGTTAATAAATAAATATTTTCATACCAAGCAAAATGTATAACGAAGTCCCATACACAGATCATCAATCAGCCTACATTTTTTTTTTTAATCATTAGTTTTAAGAGTACATATTTTGCAAATAACATCAATCCTGTTTATTGCAGAACCAATGCATATAAATCAACCCTTTTTGTTTCAAGCCTATTACTTGACTGTCAATAGCAACAAAACATGTAAACAACATTCCCCATACTTACTGTTTCCTGTGTTCACAAATAAGTATTTTTATGAATATAGACCAACATATTTTTATTTTATTTTTGTCTTCACTTGAACTCGCATGGTTTGGGGTATTACTATATTACTCTATTTACTTTTTGGAAACTGTAAACTGAAATAAGTTAAAAATTGCTTTTTATTATACTGCACTTCACTAATACCATTGTTTGAGTAGTTACCTAAATTCAATTTAAATATAAGCAAAAACCTTTTTCAAACATCAGCAGCACATAGGTGAATCTGCATTAAAGAATCTGCACATCAGGATAATTTTGAGAATCAGCACATTTCTAGCAAATGCATTATTTTTCATGTGGTGCTATCTTAAAATGGTGGACCAACAACAATATTTATCTATAAATTCAATGCTTACATAATGCAATCTCTACATACAAAATTTGGTTTAAATTGGAAGATAAACAGTGACATAGCACTGTAAATATAAACATGTCTGCCATTTTGAAAGTAAGCATCTGGGTGTGGTAAAAAACTATGAAAGTTGGATGTTCTTGCTATGTTCTATATGTGTACAGAGTTTGGTAAGATTTGGTTCTCATGTTTAAAAGTTTTTAGGGGACACACACAAGCAGAGACGCGTGCACAACATGTGTGCACACACACACACACACACATAGAGTAAAGTGATCACATAAGCCTTTCCTTCCGAAAGTATGCTAAAACTAGAATAGGACAATTCTAAAAAGTTCAATTCCCAATACTCTATTCTATTTGAACAGTACCAATACACTTTTTTGTGCAAATGAAACCCCAACAGCACTGTTAAATAGATATAATCTACACATTTAAACTTGGTCACAGAATATTAATAATAAACAAGATCACAGTGTTTGCAGTTTTTGGAAATTGGCACATCTACTGCAAAAATTTTCTGTACCACAGGGTTAGGATATCTTGCAATTTTTGTTTGTATTCTTCCATGCCTGTGCAGGAAAAATCCATGCACATATGACGCATGACACATATTTGGGCTATTTCTATTATGCAGACTATGCATCATCACGTGAGCGCCACTTGCCCCAGGCGAGATACGAACCCCGACCGGCCACTTCCAAAGCTAGCTGACCACCTCCATGGAAAACATTAGACACCAGGAGAGCTGAATCCGGCATTAAAGAATAATCACGCAAGTCGCACCTGCCTAGTAAAGTCCCGCGAAAAGAGATCCCAGCAGGCAACATACGTGAGTTTCCCCTAAGCAAGAAATGGGTGCCACCCACACAAAGAAAACTAACCCAGACTCTCGTCTTCCCTGAGAACATGCAGCTCTCAGCCGCACTGCCCAAGAAGAGAGGGGGGGGGGGNGAGGCCAAATAAAGGTTCACACGACACAAGGCGCAAGCCGGCCACGAGTGTATAAAGCCGCACACCCCCAAGAAGCGTTAGTTGTTCCTGGGCAGCTCGCCCCAGCACCTTCCAGTGCTTGAGCAAGCTGCCATCTTCTCCTCCCTGAGGAGCTACCACAACAGTTGATATCGTAGCTCACCTCAGCACAAGTTGTGCTGAAGCTCGCAACATGTTTTCCTCTCGAGGAACCCTTAATATGAACCCCTGCAATAACCAGTGATGAGCACCCGAAGAGTCGACCCTACCCCTCCTTGAAATTTTCGGCAAAGCTTTAACTCCTCAGAGGTCGCGGTGGCTGAGCGGCTAGTCTGCTCGCCTCTCACCAAGGTGAACTGGGGTAAATCCCTGGCCGGGTTAACCCGGATTTTCGCATGTGGGAATAGTGCAGGACGATGTCGCTGGTCGGCAGATTTTCTCGGGGATCTCCCATTTCCCCTGCCCTTTCATTACAGCACTGCTCAATACCCATCTCACTCACTCACTCACCCACCCGTGTTAAGCCTCTCTGCTCTGTCTGTTCTCCTCCACCTCGTGAGGAAATGCCCAGCTATCACCAGTGACTACCGCCGGACTTCTTCAGCACGCGTTGCAGCCCCGAAGAGTTGTCATTCCTCCCACACTTGACATCAACCCACATACCCCATATTCCCCCCTTAAGACCTTTCAGGACAACACAGCTTCAGTTAGGGTACAGTTGTTCTGATGGCTACCTAATTCATTGCTCTTGCTCTTCTAGCATGCCCTTAAGTAGGCTCTTCAAACAGACAGGCGGCTTCACCTGTCTTTTGCTTTCACCTTCCGTAAGTGCATTGATGTACAGCAGGAGAGTATGGAACACAGTGTTCTATTCTGGGCAGAATAAAACACGTTCTTAGTCTAATTGTCTCTGTTCCTTCTTGAGTGAACTGTATGTAGTAATTCCCAGTAAGTGTCACCCCGCAAATGAGTGGCAGGGAACCACGGTTTGAGAACTGGTTTGCCGAATCTAGAGTAGGACTGCTGCTTGTCCCATAAAAAGGACTTGGCATACGTCACCCGAAACACCACACATTAGACGGCCACCCATACTGTAGACAAGGTACCTGGTGTGCACGTACGGTAGTGCCACGACCACCAGCAAGACACACTACGAAAATGCTATGTCACCCTTGTCAGTTAACACACACCATTCACCGCACGCAGACCTGCCGGAAGGAGTGCCAGGCCTGACAAGGAGGGATCTACCCCTTCTGGGTTACACTTAGCTAGGATTATCGTTGCCTGCCCCCTCAGTGCGGACGTGAATTGTAGCACCTTTCCACTTGTAAATGCCGTTCACCCACAGAAGGGGAAGTAAATGGACCCCGCCTCACTATGGTCTGCCCCTCCTTGAGCCTGTGTGTCTGGCCTGACACTAACTAAAAACCTAGTAGACGCTGATGCACTCTTGCCCCTAAGGCCATCATGCCTTAATACTAGAGAGGGTTTTTAAGTGGCGCTTAACAGGAGGCCACAGGCTAATACTAAGGTTAATTTGGCAGAACCAAGTCGGCACAACACTGAGATAAGGAGAAAAGGCTTGGAGAAAACCCCAATAAAACTAGACTTCGGAGAATCAAGAAAAAACCCTGTGGCACATAATCTAGTTAGCAAGGAACATATCCGAAGCGGGAGATAATGTAGCCGCCGCTGGCAAAACCTCCACAATTGCCATGAACTCCAAAAACCCAGAAACGAGGTGTCTCATTGTCTCGTGCAATGCCCAGGACTGTGCCAAAATCGTTTCCACTACCACTGTCTAGGGTGGAACGAAGGGCCCCGCTAAACAGAAGGCTTAGAATTGGGGTGTCAACAGTGCCGCCAACAGCAAGCTGCCCACTGCGACTGGATCGTGTGTCAAGGTCATGGAATAAACACAGTGAGGTGCATAACCCGCAAACCAAACTTTTCACCACGGCTGTATCGGGTGGCCTGACGAAAGACTTACCCGCCCCGAACTTGTGTATCATTATGTGATGTGTCAACGAGCCAAACAATACAGACCGGGTAACCCAGGTACCCACAGTGCGCCACCAATCCGTAACCCAGACGGCCCACAATTACCCAAGTTCGCCGGCTGACCCCATATTCCCCCTTTAAATCCCTTCATGACAATACAGCTTCAGTAAGGGTACAGTTGTTCTGACTGCTACCTAATTTTTTGCTCCTGCTCTTCTAGCAAGCCCTTCAGGCAGGCTCTTCAAGCCGACATGCCCCTTTACCTGTCTTTTACTTTCACGTTCTGGGGCGCACGTAAGGTAGAGCCCCGACCACTAACAAGACACATGACAAAGAGGCTAGATCACCCTTGTCAGTTAACCCACTGCATCCAACACATGCAGACCTGCTGGAAGGAGTGCCAGGCCCAAGGAGGGTATCGTTGCCTGCCAGCTCAGTGCGGACATGAACTGTACTACCTTTCCCCTTGTAAATGCCATTCACCCACAGAAGGGGAAGTAAGTGGAGCGACATGAGGGCAGCTGCTATCCTCGCCAAGAAACAAGCACTGCTTAACCAACCATCCCCAGATTTCAGCTACTTGACCCCCTCCCCTCCGTAATTTGTTCGGCCCCTTAGTGAATACTCCCAGAGCTGCTTATCCCTTTGTCCAGTACCTACGCCTGGGCCTGCCCCTGGTACTAGGAGTCGAACCTGCCAACGATGCCAGACCGGCCCAGTCAGCCACCGACAGCGGGCCGTACGTCTGACTGTATTTGCGGAGGCAGCCACTTGCCAGAGTCGTCACCGTCAGCCAGCCGGGTCGGGAGACCCCAACCAGGACCCACACCGACGAACGCTTGACCCACTGCAGTAAGACACATCAGAGGTAAGTCAGCGACCCCGCCAACGTCAAACAACCAGAAGCTCAATCTAGCCCAGCTAGACTTTGTGCTGAGCAGGTGGCCTACCTGCCCAACTCTATACAAGGGCACAATCTAGGGCAAGCACCACTGCAGACCCTGCCTCATTAAAGTCTGCCCCCCGAGCCTGTATGTCTGGCCTGACACAAACTAAAAACCTAGCAGATGCAGACGCGCTCCTGCCCCTAAGGCCGTCACCCGTCAAGGTAGTGCCACTTATATTACAAACTTAATTAAACTGGTATCTCATATTATTCACAAAAACTATTCAACATATACCAAACAAATAGATTTTAGTAACTGTAGTGGTATGAAAATAATCCATCTCTAGAACCACGACCCTACAAGACTTGTTAACTACCAGGATGATATTGATCTTGACATATTTTTCTTTGTGTGTATTTGTATATACTATCTTGTCTTTGTTGGTCGTTAATTTCTTTCTCATCTCGTTTTGTTCCATTTGTTTTTGCAGAACTCTTGACAGGATTCCTCGTGAAATTATGGTTATATTTTTTATATTCCGAATATTTGTTGATAACAACTAGTCTTCGCTTGTTTTCGTGTACTATGTTTTTAATGTCATCCTCTATATCTTTTCAATGGCGCTATAGATATGCAATGGCCTATGCCCACAGTAAAAATTTTTCAATTTCAAATTTATTCCTGAGAAAATAATGTGTGGCGGTAAATGAGTAATATTAATCATTATTACCATTACAATTGTTGTTATTGTCTAAATTCAAAACTGCTACACTTCAGTACACAAAACTACTGTATACCCCTGTTAAGAAAATCTTGTTAACACCAAACAAACTTTCCTTCTCAAAAAGGAAAACTTATTCAAAGGATACACAAAAAATAGTGAAATGTCTTTTCTTTAAATGTTATAACAAGATGCCAGAGGGACATATCCGAGTTCGTGAGGGATGGAGGTTTTAATAAAAATAACAGGATAAAATTTGATTTTAAATTTATTCACACAGATCTTATTTACAACATTAAATTATCTATATTCACTATTACTATTTTTCTTTATCAGTGAGCACAATATATAATGTCTATTTCAACTCCAATTTAAGTCCTCAATGTCTCTGTTCGGTTATAGCCATTTAACTCGCACTCATCATTAACACATGTTCAGAATGTGTGTTGCCACCATTTTAAATGTCTTACAATCATGCATTCAGCTCTATAGTTCTGCCTGCCAGATACACTCTTCACTGCACCGATGCTCGCAGTCGCATATTTTACTCCTGCTGGTCATTACCGTTGCCACTTGTTGCTCATCTCGCTCGTCTCGGCTTGGAGGCCCGTCGCGCTTATATATAATCGGTCACCAGATCTCAAAGGTTCCCACACCCCAAGTGACGCTGAGAAAAACGAGGGTATTAAACCAGAATATTCCCATCAGATAAACTAAAAAAATTCTACCCGCCAAAGGTTAGGAGTGTGCGAGCCACAGAAGGCTTATCAGGGTGGCATGTAGAAGGATGTGCGACGGCACGCCTTTATAACTTAAAAACCTGGTAGCTCTCGCAGTACTGGTAAAAGGAAGCGAGCATGTAACACTACAGTACATTGAAAATTATTTGAGTCCAGATGGCATACAGTCTTTGCTGTTTATTTTTCTACAAAAATGCATTAATAGTTCTTTATCTGAAACTTTTTTTTACGCAGATTGGAGGTGTGCTTTTGAAAGTCGCACAGATTTTTCATGATGGACTTTGGAACATCACGGATTGCTTTTAAAAAGTAGCTGTAGTTGTTCAGGTACTGCATAGCCTCACTGCATATCTGAACAGGCTTGCTTTTTTATGCAGCAGAGTCATCTTCTTTCTATTCTTCATTTGCAGACAGCATTTCTAAACACAGTTCATCAACACTTAGTTCTTCACACGGTGACAGAATATAATCTGCACTGACAAACTCATGAAACGTGTTGCTAATGGCAAGTATGTCCTGAAGCTGCGACAATGTCTCGGTACTTACCTCTTCTTCGCAAACCATCATTTCCTCTGGTAATGTTGCAGTTCCAAATCCAGACGTGTGAAAACAATTGGCAATTGTTTCCTTTGTCAACGAATGCCATGCCATCGCTAGCATCGATGTGGTATCAAGCAGAGATAACTTGCGGCTATGCTCACTGGCCTCAAGTCTCTGCAGCGGTCACAAAACAAGGTTCCTGTGGAACATTTGTTATAAGGCCTTAATGATGACTTTGTCCATCAGGTGTAGAACAGAGGTGGTGTTTGCAGGAAGATACTCCACCTGCAGAATTTTCAGATGTCCCAAATCTTTGGGATGAGCAGAGCATTGGCCAATGAACAGAAGAATATTTCTGTTCCTTACTACCATTCTTCAATCCAGGCAAACAAGAAATTCTCTAAAAATGTACCCAATAATCTATGCAATTTTTTTTATTGCGGTATGTACATGGCAGACACTTGACATTTCTTAAAAACATTGGGGATTCTTTGGTTTTCCAACAAAAAAAGGGTAGCTTTTCTGTGCCATCAATGTTTGCACCCACAAGAATAGTAATTTTATCTTTGTTTACTTTTGTGCCCTTACAAGTCTCGCGTTAAAAAGTATATGTACGGTCAGGAAGCATGTTGTAGAATAATTCACATTCAGCTACATTAAAGATGTCCTGTGGTTTGTATCTGGACAACAAATGTGGAAGAATAGTGTTTTGCCATGCTACAACATATCTATATTGAAGCTGTTTGATTCCCCACTGACACTTTTGTACACCAAACCACATAGTTTCTTGAATCTACCAATCCAGCCATTGGTTGAACTGAACTCCACATTTAGCCTGAGAGCAATTTCTTTGGCATTATTCTTTAAAATTTGTCCATCAATGTGTAGGTTGAGTGATCAATTTTGTCAGAACTATTCCAATAATACTGATTCCACTTTTTCCTATTATGCCATTTTTATCTTCTTTCAGCCTGCCTCTTCAATAACACTTTGTCGCAGTGTGGTTTCTGTATTGTAAAAGACTGTATTCAAGGTCGATACAGGTATATTGAACTGTTCTAAAATTTTAGTGCACAAGACATTGGGGTTCGTCTCAATTTTGTTGATGATATCAACTTTTCGCTCAAGTGAAAGTGGTTTCTGCTTAATTTTTTCTTTCAAAGTGGACGGGACTGATGCACTGCACAATTGAAATGGCAATACACCAAAACTGGTTACATTACAATAGTAAATACAATATGTTTGTACAAAACAGATCACTTTTCTCTTGACTGTAATGTAAACAATGGGATCCCTACAGCTACTACCATTGAGAAAAGAAGTGAGCTGGATCATCAAAATGGACTCATTCAATAACATATTGATCAACATTCACAGCAAACAAAAACAATTCATGCATTTTATAGTTTGCTTGATTATTAAAAATTATGTTACGTTTCCATTTTAAAACAATTACTAAAATTTTTTAATTTTTTTGGTTGCCAACAACATGGCCTGGTTTCACAGTCGTAAAGCTTTCTCAATACCATGTAACGTTGGGTGCTACAATTACCAAGCCGACTATAAATTGCAGACTTGCACTCGACTAGCTCAGAGGTAGAACACACGACTCAGTAAAATGGACTCCGATTAATTAAGAAATAAGTTCAAGTTCCAGAGTATTTGTTATATACTTTTATTTATTATTGAAGTTACACACTTCACTTCCGAAGTTCTGAATATGCAGAAAACGAAACATTAACAGATAACCATACAAGTGCATCACAGCGTCACAATCGTTTACTTAATTATTATGTTCTGAAAAACTGGCCCGAAGAAATAATAAATGCGGCGACCTCCCACACCGGCGGAGAAATAAAATAGCAAAGTCTAGTTGCCGATGTGGGGGTTATCGTCACGCCCGACGCGGCCTAGGCGAGCATTGTAAGACGACTGACTTTGCCGCCTGCTTGAAGGGCGACTCTCTTCCATCTGACCTGCACTGACCTGCCCTCAAGGGCGACTGACCTGAAGCACTGCTTGAAGGGCGACAGGCACACATGTATTTGTGCTGCCTATCACCCCCCTCTCCAGAGATAAGGGCCTGGCCACACACGCTCTCAACACGTTATCGAAACTGACACATTAACGAAACTTCGTTGTACACACTAAAACTGCACCGTCAACATTCAGAGAAACAAACTTCTCGTACAATAAAACTTGTTGACGCATTCTGAAAAAAGCTAAATAATGCTGACGCTTAACAAAAACTGAAAATGACGACGTTCGAAACGAAACGACAACCGGACTCCTGATAAACGTAAAATAGCACACGTCTGCCGGATAAACAAACTATCACAGAAAAATGAACCACCACTGCTTTAATTTCAAACCCGATAAAAATATTGTGAAGCTTAGCAAAGCTAACGAAATTGAAACACTGCGTCATTACAACCAAAATATACATTTTCATCAACACTAAAATGTAGCTGCAATAAAAATGAAATTGAACTTCAGGTGTGTTTTCTGGTAAATCTCATATGATTACAAAGCTTCCACATGCTCAAAATGATTGTGTTTGCAGTCATGACAGGGCACAAGATGTGTAGCATTTACGTTTAATTAAAACCACCATGACACTCCTAACTTGTTGCACGAGGCAAGTTTCCAGTGATACAGATAAAGGTGGACCAATACGGCGGAGCGGAGATGTGTTTATGCTTTGTTTTGCTTATGAATGATTGTCTTCTGTCGGTATCGTAATTGATTTAAAGCATGTGCTGAACTAAAATTTTTAAATACTGTCGAGCCTTGATGTAACGGACATGTAGGTAACGAAAACAGCTATCTAAAGTAAAGGTTTTCAGGAACAGTAAAAAAAAAAAAAAAAAAAAAAAATCGCAAAAATTTATGAAAATAATAAAATATCCTTGCTAAAATGGAATAAATTGAAATGAAAACATAACAAAAACACATTCACTGGCCCATGGCAATAAAACGTAGGTATTTCTCAGTTGGTAGCTTTAAATCATCTGCTGAAACACAATAAAAAAATCTGGTTAAAATAAATTTAAAACTACGATGGCAGTGATTTGAGTTGACCGTGTGCATACCTAGAGAGTTAGACTTCACACCACACATGACGTCATGAAGGGGAGCTCCTTTGTTCTTGACCCCTGCCTCCATGCCCCGGCCCTCCCTCCCATAGCGATTAGCTGCCATCCAACCATGTGCGCATAGTAAAAGCAGCAGCCAAACACAGTGCAGATTACAGATCTTCCCCTTTCCCTCCTATGAGCACCTTTTATCTTGTGACCACGCCGCATGCCATGTCTTTGTGTGCAGTATTTGATACGTTTTTCAATAGGCTGTTATAACTTTATTTTTTGGTTTTTCTTCTTAGATTTTGACTACGGATTACGACTGGCATTAACTGTATTATCTGTTAACAACCTGCTTGCCCTATTTTTTAATGGAATACGATTATATTTACGGTTTTGGATGAAACACATTATGTCAATAATAGTACCAGCAGCGCCCATTCCTGGTGCAACTCGTCTCGCTTCTCTGTCGCAGTTGCTCTTGAAAAGTAGGTCACGTAATTCGCACCAGCTGTGCATATGCCCGTCGGCTGACTTTACGTGAGTCGCTACGGGTCGTCAGTGTGTTGGATAAGTAAAGGCATGATTGTGGTGCAGGGTAAAAACAATTATTTGTTAATTTATTTCTTTATTTCATTTCAGTAAGAAAGTTGGCCTTCACATTGGCTAAAAATATATCTATAGTGCGTGCCACAATGTTTATGTTTTCGTGGCGGTAAGAGGAGGTTCACGGCCTTGTGAGATGTATATTGCTATCCAAAATACTTCTTCTTATTGAAATAATTTTGTGTTTCGTTAATAAATAGTCTAATTTTTGTACAAAAAGGTTTTCAGAAATAGATTTCACAATTGTTATAAGGTAAGTGGCGCATGTTTAAACTTTTTCCTCATTAACATTAGGTCGTTTATGGACTTGTAATAATATATTTTTATTCAGAATACTTCTTACTATTTAAATTAGTTAAAATTTTGTTAATAAATCATTGAAATTTTTGTACGAAGACTTTCGGAAATGGATTTTGCACTTGTTAAAAGTTAGGCAGCGCACAATGCTAAACTTTATTTTCATTAAGTACAGATAGTTTATGGTCTTGCGGGGTACCATTTCACTTGTAGAACATCTGCCTAGTAAATTACTTTAGTATTTAATTAATATAAAAGTGTTATTTTGCATCATCAATAACAAATCACTATCTTTACTTGGAAAAAAAAAAATCGTTTTTATAACACTTCTTGGTGTTGGAGTGTTAAAATAGGTAAATTTTAAATTACCAATACAGCAAAATAGAGAAAAAAATTTCAGTAACCAAGACATTTTGTTAAATTGGGGTTCTACTGTACAGTACTTCTGTGACTTTCTGATAAAACAGTGCTTATTAAATGGGAAATTCTGATAACTACAAAAAAGTTTTAACAGGGTTGGTTATACATAAATTATAGGGGGATATTTCCGTGCCTTAAATTTACGGACGTCTTAAACAGGTTCCACTGTACTAGCACACTTATTAGAAGAGAAAATTATATTGAACATTATAACAATGTTGCTTTGTTAATACTCATGAATAATGGCTACATCAATTACGCCTTGTCATTGTGTCCAAAGGCAAATATTCTCCAAATAATACTGCCTTATCTGTATTAAACTTCCTGAAACTTCTCACATTCATTTTTCTCTCTCTAGCCTTCTCATTACGCAAGAAGCGGCCTGTTCATCTATAAAGTAAGTTAACTTTGAGCCAAAGCCATGGTTAGGAGATACTGTAACCTGTAGACTGCAAAACCAAATTGACACGCAAAGTAGTAAGTATTCAAACATACCCTATGTTTATTCGAAACAAATACAGGCGGAGACGCTCACAGAAACATGTTCACCTCAAATTATATTACAATTTTCTATGAAGCGCACAATTACATTTAAATGACATCTAACAAACTTTTATCATAAAATACCAATGGAGAAATTGTACAACACACACTTGAAATAATACTGCTCTATCCAAAAAAAAAAAAAAAAAAAATACNAAAACTGTGAGAAAGGCAGATTTCAACATGTTTCTCCTTCAGAAATAGATCAAACCCAACCACCAAAGAAACATAGGAACATTCAGTTAATGAGGAACATGCAGCAGATACTTACGAGGTTCAAATACTCCAGTTTCTGGGCACGATAAGCAAGGGCAAAAAAATACAACACACACATTAATGGCACTGAGACTCACGAGACACCGAAAACTTGGAACAAAAAGGTTACAGCACAAAATGTCATCCTACCCCACCTAACTTGCATGCAAGTGGTGACTGCTTCAAACCTAGTCAATATTAGTTTGAATTCAATTACTGAAAGACCAATTGGTTTTTTTCCTCATAACACCTTGTAACTTTATTGAGCAAGAATCAAATACAGGGAAGGAAAAGGAACCAATACAAAATACTGTGTAAAGCGTAAAACCGGTGGTGTAAAAGAAGGTTTCACTGTGTATTTGTGTAAGACTTATGAATATACATCAACCTTGAATAAAGAATAGAAACTTTGTAAAGACATGATGCTACAAACCAATCTATTAATAATTTATTTTTTTTTTGACAAAAATCTCAAAATTAATTATGACAACATTAAAATTTTTAACAGCACAGTTTTCAATTTACAAAGGTATGGAAAATGTGAAAAGGTACATAAAAATGCAGAGATGAAAAAATTTAACTTCTTAAAAAAAGTTTTATATATCTTATCAGCAATGCAGTAGCATCGTTTGTACTGATACAATAACGGCTTTAAGATTTTACACAATAAGAGTCCTTTATTTTAACGGTTTCTAAAAAAGCCAATAAGTTTAATAGAAATGATTTTATCAAGTCAGTTCCAGAATGAAATGGTGGCATTCAATATCAGTTTATCAAAAGTAGTTCTCAATGTGTACATTAATATTACTTTCTAAGAAATGACAAAATCACAATTCTCTTTGTTACTTAGTTTTTACCCACTCTGAATGAAACATATATATATCACTAATATAAAATTATGTATCACTAATATAAAATAATATACCACTATAATAATGGTAACATGTACAGCACAACTGCCACTCTTGTAGTCCTCCGAAATTAGTAAAAGCAAACTTAATCTTATGAAACTGAATTAATTTGCATTATAATTTTACACTACAAAATTTTTAATGTACAACATTATTTTGAAATAGAACTTTACCATAGGCGACTGGTCCGACTGCTGGCTCAAGGTATCCGCCATCGAATACGAGTCGGTGGGGTCATTGCGGGAGGAGTCCGAGCTTACGCGGGAACGAGTACGAAGGACATCAGGGGTTGAAGATCGTTTCTTATTTACATCACCAACCTGAAACACAAGTAGGTCCCTTCAAGATAACCGCTAGCAGTATTAAAAAATCACTAGCAGCATTAAAAAATCAGTAACTTTTAAAGCAACAAATGTTTAAACTGGGAATCAAAATGGTAGACCCAAGAACTGTCTTGGCTATATTTGTAACATCCAAGGACATTTTTGAACCTAGTCAGTTGATGGTAGCCAAAATCATAGTAGGAATTTGAAATTATAAAATAAAATACTTGTGAAAACAAGTGTATTACCATTTCGAAACCAAATGTACATCAACTAAGTACACAAATAAACAGAAAATTTCCGTTCACACAACGAAGACTGTATTGTCCAAAGAGCATGTCACAAAGATCATATGGGTTAAGAATACATTATATTTCCCCTATACTATATGCAATACTACATACAGTATTTTTTTAAGTAAACTAAATGCAACTAAAGACGTGGTCTTGTACATATGGAAAAAAAGCTTAGATTGGAGAATGTAAGACTGCTAGATCTCCGAGGATAATGGGAGCAGTTTGAATCACTACCCAAGGTGGTCATCAAGTTTATACCTACTGACAACTTAGGATGAAGCTCTGGGTACTCTTAACCCCTAGCCAGGACAAAACTGGGCGGACAAGTGTGGATAAATGTTGTTTGACAGTCTTGTATCTCTTACATTCCGTTCAGCTTTTCTTTTTTGGTACACTCGCCTGTATTTGTGAGCATAACTAATTTACAAATCCAGTGTGTATATCTGTAATCAAAAACTAATGGAAGGTTTTTACATTTCCTTCAGCCCAAAGGGCATAATCTTGAAGAGAGCAATTCTCCACATGATGTAGTAAACTGCGGTACGGGCATGGCATGGAATTCTTGGAGATCTGCTTCAGACATCCAGAGTTATTGGAGATATGCCTGGTGGTTCCCAGGTCTTTTAGGAAGTTTGTTCCTCATGTTTATGGCTGGTATAAAAACATCTTCGGTGCCAGCAGATCAGGCAGAAACACACTATACCAATTTTTTTTTGGGAACCCACATTTTTTTGAAATGACACACTCAATGAACCTCTTATATTTCACTTCTTGCAACAGTAACAGCAGCAGGAGTTGTGGTTTCACCCATCAAGCCACAGTTCTGAGAAAACCTTGGCAAATACATTTTCCTGGAAGCAGTACAGGACTATTTCATAGAAACTGTATGTTTCCATGGTCTGAAAACCGTGGGAGCTGAATTGGTGGTTGTGCATTATTCCCTTCTCTCGTAAATCAAAAACGTCTGAAAAGTGTAACTGCTTCTCCTAGAGCAACATAGTAGAGGCAATTTCTGTATGGACTAAGATAGACAGAAATGTTTGATTACCACGGGCCAGTTGCACTTTGTGTCACTGCAGCTGTGTGTCTGAGTTAAATAAATCTCTGCTGTGTGATTAGAAATAAATTAATTCATGCGCAAATGCTGAGTTTAGGTTTTGGAAAAACAAAGCTTTCAACTGATACAATATGAGCATAACCTTACCAGGGACTTGTAGCTGCGAGACAAAGATTCTATGACTTCATCCGTGATACGATCTGACATATGAGCTGCGACAGCAAGGTTCAGTTCACTGCAAAAACAACACATATCCAATAAAATCTACAATACAATACTTCAACTGTGCAGAAAAAAAATTTATGAAAAGGAATTGCTCATTAATAATGTTATGATTCCAGTATTCACTGAATATAAATTATTACCCTTTTTTTATTATAGATTCCAAACACAATTCCTGAAATTATCCTTACGGTAAAGAATGTTCGTAGCAAACACAATCTAAAAAACACTATAAGATGTATTCCTGAAAATGAAACAAGCAATAACATTACCCTGTAGTACAAAATGAAAAAAAAAACGTCAATCCACAATAATGAAAAGACGAAAAAGTTTTCATTACTGACATTATTTGTACAGTATTTCTGCACACTAAGAATAATACGAAGCAATTAACATGTGCGATTACTTTTCCAATAAAAAGTTGTTTTTAACAGACACGGACAAAATTTAATTACTGTACAGCTTTTCATAAAACAAAGTAAAGTAATTGTTCATCTCGTAACATTCCTGCATTAGACATTATTATGCATATAAAAATAATTTCATAATAATGCCATTTCTCCACAAACCATAATTCTTTCACTTCGTGACTGTAATAATTTTGGTTCAATGCACTCCCAATTTTATGAGATACCATGATCCCCGAAAAAAAATTGATCTAATAACTACCCTCACTAAATGGAAACTAACCAATTTTGACCCGTAAAAAATGTAAAATGTGCACTTTAATTTAATTTTTTTTATTAAGTCAGTACTTAACAACCAGCATCATGATTCTTAAATGTTAAATTGATTTAATAATAGGATGAAATGACAACATAGATGTGTGTAAAAAAACCCNCAATTGTTGCTACAAATATCTTTTAAAAATATGACTGCATGTAAGATTTATCAAGTGCAAAATTCATTTTCAGTGACTTCTTACAGAAAAAATTACAACAGCTATTATTGAAATAACACTCTTTTTCACTAAATAATATGTAAGCACTGAACCTGAGTACTGTATAACACATGGCAAGTGTACATGGAATATAACATGTAATTTTGAGTCATAATGAAACATTTCATTCTTAATAATCATATTTATTCATATTTGTCTCAAAAATCATATATTTTTTACAAAAATTTTGTATCTTTTTAACTCTAAAGACAGTTATCTGCAAATAAAACAAAAGTCTTGCAAAGGGATGGGCAAGAGGTAAAGGTGCACAAAAGGCCATCTACCATGCCGTCCATTTACCCGCTGGTGATACGTTTACGATATACGTAGGGGGAATAACATATTTTTTAAAAACATGGGTGTTGCTCGGAATCAAGTACCATAAATTTTTTGGTGCCAAAAAAATTATTAGCTTTTTTTTTTGTTTTAACAAATATGATTATTTTTGCAGAATATAATTGAAATACAGCAGCTGAGAAGCTATCTGTAATTGATTAATCATGTTGGGCCACTGGGAAGAATCACGCAATGCAATTATTTGCTTACAAATGCACAACATTTTCTTTTGGCGAAGTGAAATATATTTGTTTCAATTGAAAATCATTCCATTAAAGGCAAAATTAAATTTCGTACAGAAATTAAATTTCTTACTGAAGTGGTGGTTCTACCTGTGGCCTCATATGTATATCAATAATTTTTTCCCCAAAAATCTTGGTGCGGCTTAGAATCGATGCCAGCTTAGAATCAAGTAAATATGGTAAAAACAATCCACCATTTTTATTTCAAGCCTATCATTTGACTGTCAACAGCAACAAAACATGTAAACAACAGTTACATTCATGTTTACTGTTTTCCATGTTCACAAAAAAGTATTTTTATGAATATGGACCAGCATATTTTTTTTTATTTATTATTTTGGTCTTCACTTGAACTTACATGGTTTGTAGTAGTACACTACTTCTTGAACACTGTAAAATTAAAAAAGTTAGAAATTGCTTTTAATTGTGATGCACTTCACCAACGCCACTGTTTTCTTATAACAGTAACCTAAATTCAATTAAAATATAAGCAAAAAGCTTCTCCATACATCTGCAGCACATCGGTGAATCGGCATTACACAACTGGCATATCGGTGATTCTGGACATTGGAATAATTTGTGAATCTGCACAGCTGTACGTTCTACTGTAATTGGTTGTTGTTCAGCTAGCGCACACACCCTACGTTCGTTCTACGGTGCCACTCACTTGACCCTGTTCATGATGTCAGTGCCAGCCTGTTCCAGGATGCACGAGCGCGCAAACTCTGGCTGGAGGCAGTTCTTGTCCATGCAGGTGGAGCGGATCTCCTGCTGGATGCGGCCGCTGGACAGCACGTGAGGACACTGATCTTCCGCGCACTTCATCATACTCTCCAGGGTGCCCTGTGCAAACATATCAACGACAAGATTTCAAAATCACGTTGTATTTTAAGTCTACCCAAGAAAATGAAACCAGACTTTTGAAATATGTCTGCAGCCAATTTCAATACAAAATAACATGTAGAGGATTTCAGTTTGCTGCACCAGAAAAAACTTGGCATTTATCACATATTCCATAATGTCACCATACAGAGGTCAATGGTTTGCAGAAATAAAATACAGTAACGATACTATGTACACATATAAATCAAAATAAGCAACAACATGTTACAGTAAAATTTCAGTATAAAGTAAACAAGCAGACATGAAATTTTACACTCAATGTCGAAAAGTACTTTATAATGAACATGTATTTAATAATTTTATATTTGCTGGGGATTTCAAAGAAAGGCTTTAATAAATAAATTAATGAATTAATAAAAAAAAGGCTTAAAGACACAATTTTAAAATTACTTGCTACAGTGCTAAGAATGTATTATCAGCAGAATCTTATACCTTCAAGCAACACATCTCTAGCTCCCTAATTCAGTCATCCACAACTACAAATGGTATAGAACAAATGTGGAGCTGTAGAAGGTCGAGAGTGAGGATTACCTGTAGGTAGGCGACCATGACAGCATGCAATTCGTCCGACACCTGTCGCAGCTTCACTTCGATGGGGTTCCCACTCTCCTCCCGCCGTTGAGCAACTTCCTGTAGCCTTGGCAGCAACTGCGAAGGCACACACTCATACACCATCTCACAAGCATGTCACAAAAAAAATAATGCACAGACAACTATAAAATACAAAATTTAAAAAGGCCACTAGACCTTATTTCTTAAATTAACATACAAAAAATTTTTAAAGGAGACAAAACCCTATAAACAATGCACTTGTGAAACTAAACAAAAAGTGTTCTTCATCAAGGATATAATTTGCAAAAAAATTAAACAGTCAGTGTCTCTTACTTTCACTGAAAATGTATTTCTAAAAATATGTATGAAAGTTAAATGTATGGAAGCATAGCCATACATACCTAAGTTAAAGGCTGTTCACGATAAAGTGAGCACACTAGAAATCAACCTTTGAAAAAATCACTGCACGTAACTGAGTATGTATAACTATGTGTGCCGCCGCAAAGGCTTGGGATGGACACTGCTAGTTAATTTGGCAGTCAATTTTGAAAAATAGTTCTAAGATATAATGCTGTATTAGCGTGTGTAGAGTGGTTGCGAGGCAAGCTGCAAATTTAGAAGCTGAAAGTAGTTGTGTTCAAAGAACGTACAAATATCCAGCATCAAGAAGACATCAATCTAGCAGAAAGTATTTGTTCTTTAATTCGCAGAGAAGAGATGAAGCCATGCAATGTCATAAAACAAGTTGCAGAAAAGCTGAAAATTTCAACTGCAACTGTCCGGAGATAAGTGTAAATGTGTTTTTATGACGTGTTTTCCCAAACAGGTTTTTCTTGCCTTTCCCCAGTACGTTTCTATAAATAAGAATAATCCTTTGCTTGGTTACCTAAGTGATTCACAGGGCTGACTTTTTCCTCCCGTGGACAACAGAATGACAACAGTAGGTAGAAAATTAATGGTAATGTCAACCACTTGTTGCTTATAGAAAAAAAATAATGCAAGTCTTACAAGGGTGGAGTGAGAGGGTAGCTTTCAGGTTGGTCTGTCAGCATGCTGCCTGGTGAGCGGACAAGCAGTTCAAATTAAAAGTTTTTGTTTGTTAATACGTAGTTCCTTTATTTATATATATTAATATCACACACACACACACACACAAAACAAATGCACGCACGCACACACGGACACACACACAGAGCGCACGTTTTTAAAACAGCAATAATAAGAAAAATAAAGGCAAGTGTACCATGTATATATATATTAGGGATGGGTCGGTTCTGTTCTTTGCTTCCAATTTATACCGGTTCTCGAGGTTTGACTCCGAACCGGTTTTAGGTTAACAACAACTACTCTGATCTCGTTTCTACACAACAATAAATTTACTGCAAAACTCTGTCCTTACAAAAAAAAACTTCCTCTTGTATAATACTCCCTTTTACCCAAAAATAAAGGAAAAAAATTCTGGGGTGCGCCCCATTCATGAAAAAAAAAAAAATTAAGGAGTGGTAGTCTTAACTATTTGATGATGGGGATGTTTAGAGGGAAGTGTAGTGGAACAGTCTCTCATCTCTCCCTCTTACATCACTCCTCTCCCTTCTCTGTCTTTATCACTCAGCCTGCCCCTGTAAGCAACACTGCTGATCGATTCATTTCTCCACGCCTTCTTTGTTTCTGTGTAAGGCAGAGACTAGCCTTGTCAAGTGGGCTGGAGAAGGGAAGAAGCAATGTTTTTTTTTAGAGGTGTGGCATTTCAACACAGCAAAAAAAACCAGCAGGTCACTGCATAAAAGAAGCAAAAAAAAAAAGGAAGTGGGCAGCCCTGTCACTATGTCAAAGAAGAAAAAATAAAAAGGAAGCAGGCAGGTAAAAGAAGCAAGAAAAAAAAGGAAGCCAGCTGGTTAAAGCAAAAAGAAAAAGGAAGCAGGTCACCCACTGGAGTTGTTGACATTCTTTTAATGACCATAGGTTAAAGCCAGGCCACAATATTTAGGCTTTTAGTTCCACTGCGAGTTATTTAGTTAAAGTATTTTCCAAACCTATTACAATCACCACCTATTAAAGTAAAAAAAAAAAAATAGTTACATTTTTACTAACCTTAAATAAATTTAATACAAGTTTATCTGTATACATTAAATCTTATCTTCACACTTTGTTATTGTTCTATTCTTCGGTAGGTTAAATAAAACATTTAATGAATTTTACCTGCATTGGTTGAATGAAGTTGCAAGCGAAATGCAAGTATTCAAAATGGAACCGAATACTGGAACCGATATTTAAATTGTACAATCAGTACCGGAACCGGAACAGATATTTTTTGTTATTCGACCCATTCCTAATACATATATTTCTTCTGAAGGTGTGACATGCCATGAGATAAAGAGACGTTTCATGTTTAAATGTGTCGTACGGATTTGTGTCCTACCGAGACTGTACCTGTCGAAATTGAGCTTTATCTGACGCACACCACGGCACCGCCACCACTCAAGTGGCAAGAGAGAAGAAACAGCATGTCACGAATTGTCTGCTTTTCTCGCTGTGGAACGCATGTAGCAGAGTCGTTATCATGACACAAATGTTGTGGTTTAGCAATGTAAAATTATTGATTTTCAAGTCACGAAAAGTGATTGTCAAGATTAACTGTTTGTTTATAATGTTTATAACCTGAAAACACAGTGACTTGACTTGAACGTTCAGTAGTTCAATGTTTGCTGGGGAACAACTCAACTCGAATGACGAGTCAAATTTTTGCTAGTTCGACTAGACCCATCACTACAAAAAACATAAAGCATTGCCTAACGAAACTAAATTTGTAATTATTTGCAATGTTATGGCAACACAGAAACTCACAAAAAATGCCCAAGATCTTTGAAAGCAAATTTGTATCTTTCAAGCTTTGTTGCGAAGAAAATAATGATATGATTGATGCCAAATTATTTTGTTTATTTTGTTTGTGAAACCGCCTATACATTTAAGTGATAAATTCATAAAGTTGGTGCCAAAGATGTTTCCTGAGAGCGACATAGAATAAAACTTTTGTTGCAGCCACACCAAAATTAGTTGTGATAATTCAGAAACAAATAATTTTCTAAGAACTTTCAGTATTTAATTGGACCTGGATTTTCCAGAACTTCTGTTGGTAGGATTTAGGATTTATGTTCAGAAACAGTGGTAGCCCTGGCCTATAACAACATCCTACTGTTACTAATCTTACTTGAAAGACATTAGCTGCCCAGGAATGTACAGAAGAGAATTGGGAGGGATCATCGCAATGCTTCCTTATAACCAAATGTAGCGCTGAGGTTTTTTGAATTTTTAAAAGGGGTTATCCTTAACACAGTGACATGCTAATGAGGAGGAAGCGTAACTCACCTGCTTCGAGTTGTCAGCATCCTGAATGAGCCCAGTGGCCAAATTGATCTCATTGTTGTTGTCGGTGGACTCCTGGGCGAGACTGCGGATCGTGTCCTGCGTCTGGACCACCAGGCGGTCAACCATCTGCTGTGTCGAGCTGAGCAGGAAGCCCTTTCATGCATACAATCAATTCCTCACATGACTCCCAGCAACAGGCATCCCCACCACTGACAAAATACAGTGGACTCTCGATGCACCAAAAACGCATGTACCGATAAACCGTATCCACAGTTAATTTTCAGTGGTCCTAACAAATTCCTATATAAATAATTATAAAATTGCCCACTTTTATTGTTTATCGGATGTGCCACCGCCCAAAGTATCAGTTGGTCCTGTCACTGAAAATTTCCCACAACAATTGGTTTTAAGCTGGAAGTTTATGCAAATGTCTTTAAGTGGGTGTGAAATGTGTTTATATCTGTGCTGTACTCTTCTCCAGTTTGGCTGATGGTGTCCGGTGACTCGGCAAGCAAGTCTCGAATGCTCCCACCCCGTACAACTGACGTGAGGGGAAGGGAAATAGTTACCTAGCAACCAGCGTGGTGTACATGCTATATAACACACACACACACACACACACACACACACACGCTCTCTCTCTCGCGCTCTCTCTCGCTCTCTCTCTCTCTCTCGCTCGCTCTCTCTCTCTCGCGCTCTCTCTCTCTCGCGCTCTCTCTCTCTCTCGCGCTCTCTCTCTCTCGCGCTCTCTCTCTCTCGCGCTCTCTCTCTCTCGCGCTCTCTCTCTCTCTCGCGCTCTCTCTCTCTCGCGCTCTCTCTCTCTCTCTCTCTCTCTCTCTCTCTCTCTCTCTCTCTCTCTCTGTGTTTTCTTCCACCCCTTACAAGCCAGAAATCATAGAAACTTTATCAAGATTATCAGTCGCCCAAAATAGTTGCACATGCACCTACCTATATTCACTACTATTTCAAAGGAAATGGTTTTGCCTAGAAAAGTTAGGATATATTTTAACAAAGAATTAATTTTTTTGCTCCGATATTTTCTTTTATATTTAAAGGTCATTTTTCCCTCTTGTAAAGTTGGTATTCAATCATATCTGGTGTAAAATCAACATGATTTTTAAATGAAATATTAATTTAACTCAATAGGCAGCAACTTCCAAATAAAATGATACGCTCTACCCTTGTCACTGAACATTGTTTGAACATTGACCGACTTGAATCACCAAGCATAAAGTTCATTTTCAGTAGTTTATTGTGGGGAGATGGACAGATTTATATTAAATTATTTCAACACACACAGATCTTCTGAATAAACTTGGTATACCGGAAGGGCATATTTGACACCTTTGTTGTCAAATAATGCGCAAGCACCTATTCTAAGCGCAGCGCAATTCGCAACCGGTGTAAGTGTACTGGAAAAACCGTGGAGATATTTTGAACAATTAATTATGGAAGACCCCAAAGAAATAAATTTTAATCACCTTATTTATTCGTCTCTATCTCAAAATCACACATTTTAAAGTGAAATATTATTAGTTGCTTCAGCAAAATATTTGCCACACAACGCGAGCATGGCGTCATGGCTAAGGTAAGTGTAGGTAGATCACGATTCGTGGCTTAGATTGCATAAGCTTTGGCTGTCCTCTGTGATATTCAGAGCTCATTTCCTCCCATTTCACAAATGGCGGGGAGGGAGCTAGTTGCCTGGCAACCAGCATGACGTCCTTTCACCATACATCGGCATGCCAATCAGTTTGGAAGGGGAGGGGTAGATTGTTTATCTGTTCTCGCCACTTTCTCTGTCTCGCCCGCCGTGAACACACCGGCAAGTCAATGACCTCTCTGCTTTTTGCGCGCCGGTCATTCAAAATTTGGTATCATATTTTCTTTTTCAGAGCGTTTTGAAGTTAGAGGACGGCTTGCATTCGTTGTCGGATTACAAACAATTATATACAGTATTTTGCGAAATTATTTCTTTGTTTAAAAGAGTTGAGGTGAAATGTTTTTAGATGTATTATTTACAGTAGTACAAATACAGTTAAACTCTTTTAAAACATTTCCATTTTTATTGTGTTTATTAGTTAAACTTTATTTACAGATAATGTAGAGCTATCATACTCAACATAAAGTTTAATAAGGTAAGAAGTTGTATTTTACTGATGTACATGTCAAACCCCCATCTACTGAAATTCTGTATGCACGGACATTTTTTGACAGTACCTTGGAAAAACGGTAGATCGAGAGTCCACTGTAGGATGAGACAAAGCAGATCACCTATCACACTATTCTTTCAACAATGCGAAACCAAATCAGTAATGAGAGATTTGTTTTTTACACATAAAAAGGCACTGTTCTCTAAATTAATTTATACATATATCAATGACAACTGACATTTTTAATAACATTTATCTACTAATAACATTGATCTACCAAAATCTTTCTCAGCTTAGAATTTATATAGGCAGTTTCACATATATTATTTAGGGAATAATGTAACTATAGTGCATAGGGGCCACTTACCTTTAAAAAAACAATAATTTTTGATCTGATTCACAAAAATATTAAAAATCTTTACAACAATAATGTCTTTTAAAATCCTTGCAATATAAACCTGCTTTATTCTGCACATAACAAACCGTGTTAGTGTATATATCGATGAATAATACTTTACTGTGACAAAATTAAAAACTTGCACATACTCGTATATTGTTTGAATGGAGCTGGAAACTGAAGTTGTGCCACAGAAGGCATTGATTGGTGCTGCCACAGTTTGCACCCTGCATCAAGACGTAAGTAACAATTGTTTCTAAGACGGCGGTCAGGAAAGAAACTGTGAGAACTCTCTAAATCTTGAACCTTTCGTGGTCCTCCGTAACTCGTATAGTGCGTTTAGAATAAAATTTTAATCCAGATTGAACGTGGAGTGCACTGAAGAATCACGACTGAAACGTTACCATAAAAAGATCCGGACTGGACTAATGTAGGAGTGAAGTAGGGGTGTGCGAATATTTGAAAATTCTAATAGTTATTGAATTAGTAATCCACAAATTATTCACATTCGAACTTCGAATATCTTATGCGAAAATTGTGAATACAGTCATTAAACCTCGATGGTACAGGCACTCACTGTTACCCTAAATTTGTCTGTGTAACCGAGTTTTCTGTATGAACTGAATCTGCCAAACTTCTACCCATGTGCCCCCCCCCCCCTCCGCCAAAAGTGAAAATTGCATCCAAACAGCATATTTTGATAACTGTGTACATGAAGTCATGTTTGCATGTCTGACGGAAAAATTATGTTTTTTTATTGATGAAATGGAAATGTATGTATTAAGAGTAAAATGATAACAGAGTTATAAAGAAAAGATTTCTGAGCCATTTACAATTAACGTAAAAGACAGCAATACAGCACATATGCTTATAACAACAGAAACAGCTATGATACAGCCCGTGTTCACATTTGCCGCAGTAAAACAAGACACTTTAAATTGTTTACATTGATTAAATATAAATTAATTTAACAAAGTGATTTATTTTGTGTTAAACACTACCCCAGTTATGCAGAAAAGACAACCGAGTGATTTAAAATTAACGAAAAAGCAGACTGCATCGCTGCACATACGCCTAACAAAAACAGTGGTGATACGGTCAATGTAAACATTTCCAACGAGAAAATGAGAAGTTTGACGCTTGCATGTGGGAATTGTGCTGGATGATGTAGCTGGTTGATGGGTTTTCTCAGGAACATCCCATTTCCCCCTGCCCCTTCACTCTGGCACTGCTCCATACTCACCGTGCTTCACCCTCATCAGCTATCAAAGCATCGATGTTAAGAGCCACACAAATCTCTTCACTTACTTGGTGTAAGAGACACCGATGAGTGGAGCTTAAGTATAGTACTGTTAATTCTGAATAAATCCTGCAACACTTAATTTTGGAGTTTTTGACTGTTTATTGGAAAGAGAACAAGCCTAACAATTAACATGTTACCTTCAGGCATAATCAAACCCGCAACCTATCACATCCACAGCGGCTTCTAAGTGAAGAATAAGGGTGCAGAACATATGCACTCTGACAGTACGTAACAAGATAATTCCTGCAGCGGGTGATTAAATCTTAAGACAGCAGGCAGGTGTCTCCATCAAAAATTTACCCTCAGTGCTGTGACTGTTCTGCCTGTCTTGGTTGGACCAGTCATTCAAACACAATAGTCAAGTATGGTACCGGGAAGCCAGAACTAGGTCACACCCAGGTTAATTCTGAGCTACTCTCACCACCCTCGACAATACAACGCGATTCACAGCCAGGTGAGACCCCCCTTGCAATAGGCCACATTGTAGCTCTTGTACTAGACACCAATCTTCCACCTCCTCCAACAGCAGACTCCCCATCAGACTTAGCCTATCCAGGGCAGCTACAATTTGGCGACAGAAAATCTTATTTACCAGCTAAAGTTCGTTCACTGCAATCCAGAGTACATTGACCTCACTACCAACACTCTTACGACTGAGAATGAACGGCCATAGGGGACACCAAAAAAATCATAGCTGGGGCAAAAGAAAATTTTAAAGAGAAGCCAGTTGCAAAGCATGCAGTCTCTCACCACTAGAATGGCGAGAGCCCTACCACCTTCTATAGGCTATTAAAGTGAGCACTTTTGAAAGACATCTCATTTGGAATAACAGTCAGTAAGTATATTTTATTTTAGGCTTAGATGTAAACTTCAGAATGCGGTGGAATACACACACTGTGTTTATTACATACATGGAAATATTTATTTAAAAAGGTGGTTAAATAATAAAAAATAGCTGAAAGGAAAAAGTAATTAAGGCTTTAAAAGTGCTCACTTTACTGTGAACAGCCTATAATAATAGTGCAGAACTGCAACACTGGAAACTGGCCCACCAAATCCAGACAGATACTTTGCTTGAACATAAGATAACCCCTCCGTCACATTTCAAATTTCCCGCTCACTCTAGTTTGCCTCCTGGCTGCTAGGCTCACTGTTTGCCAACCACAGCTCAACAGACTGCAGAGTGCCACCACTCGCCGCCTGATGAAGCTGATCTAGCCAGCAAAACATCGCGATCACGCACCCGGGTAGAAAATGTGTTCGTCTGACTTTTGTGTGTTTGTGTCTACCCACAAGTACTGGCTGCGAGTACTTGTGCATTGTGTCTACTTTTTATAATGTAATCAGTAGCCTATGAGCCTACTTCTCCCACATCTTATTGTAACTTACACTGAAGAGCCAAAAAAAAAAACTGGTATAGGCGTACGTATGCAAATAACAGAGGTATGGAACCAATCAGAGTANACTGAAGAGCCAAAAAAAAAACTGGTATAGGCGTACGTATGCAAATAACAGAGGTATGGAACCAATCAGAGTAACGTGATGCGGTCGGCAGCTACCTGTATAAGACAACAAGCGTTTGGCAAAGTTGCTAGATCGGTTACTGCTGCTACAATGACAGGTTATCAAGATTTCAGTGAGTTTGAACGTGATGTTATAGTCGGCGCACGAGAGATGGGACAAAGAATCTCCGAGGTAGCGATAACATTTGGATTTTCGCGTACGACCATTTCACGAGTGTACCATGAATATCGGGAATCCGGTAAAACATCAAATCTTCGACATCGCTGCGGCCAGAAATAGATTGTGAACGAACGGGACAAACGACTACTGACGAGAATCATTAAACGTGACAGACGTGCAACCCTTTCTCAAATTGGCGCAGATTTCAATGCTGAGGCATCAATAAGTGCCAGCGTGCGAACTATTCAACGGACCATCATTGATATGGGATTTTGGAGCCGAAGGCCCACTCGTGTACTATTGTTGACTGCATGACACAAAGCTTTGCGCCTCGCCTGGGCCCGCCAACACCGCCATTGGACTGTTGATGACTGGAAACACGTTACCTGGTCTGATGAGTCTCGTTTCCAATTGTATCGGGCGGATGGACGTGTATGGGTACGGAGACATCCTCATGAATCAATGGACCCTAAATGTCAACAGGGGACTCTTCAAGCTGGTGGAGGCTCTGTCATGGTACGGGGTGTGTGTAGTTGGCATGAAATGGGATCCCTGATACGTCTAGATACGACTCTGACAGGTGACAGATACGTAAGCACCCTGTCCGATCACCTACACCCATTCATGTCCATTGTGCATTCCGACGGACGTGGACAATTCCAGCAGGACAATGCGACACCCCACACGCCAAGAGTTGCTACCGAGTGGCTCCAGGAACTCTCTTCTGACTTTAGACACTTCCATTGGCCACCTGAATCAGCAGACATTAACATTATTGAGCATATCTGGGATGCCTTGCAAAGTGCTGTTCAGAAGAGATCTCCGCCGCCTCGCACTCGTATGGATTTGTGGACTGCCCAGCAGGATTCATGGTGTGAATTACCTCCTACATACCTTCAGACATTAGTCGAGTCCATGGCACGTCATCTTGCGGCACTTCTGCATGCTCGCGATATTAGGCAGGTGTACCAGTTTTTTTGGCTCTTCAGTGTACAATACTATGAAGCATAAATATTGAATCTTATAAATTGTTCAATTCATTAAATTGTAATATTTGAGTAATGATTCAGAATGCTCAACTTGTTCAAAAGTACATACACTCTTTCTGTGTAGTCCACCAATAAAATATGTTTCCTATGCTCTAAGTTGGCAAAAATCTCAATTGCAGTTCAAAATATTGCCACTAGGGCATTTTGTTATCATTGCCAATTCTAATACTGGTATCCATATTACATACCTATCTACGATCCCAACCTTCCACCTGGAAGTAGAAGTCCATGCAAAGGCATGATGAGACAAAATATGGGATATTTCCTTTCAATCCAGGAATATGTTTGATGATACGGCCTGCATTCTATACGAAAAGTTGTTAATTTTTTCACTGATATAGAAATCATATGCCATAAAAAAACATAAATTAGCCCAAAAATAATTTCCGAAAAAATTTTTTCATTAAAAAAATTACTTTACCTGCCACATTACTAATAAAAGTATCATTTACTGCAAAATTAGTGACAACCAAAATAAAAAAAAACAATTTTCTCAGTATGATCGCTAAGTAACTATGTGCAAAAGTCAACATCAGTATGGATAATAAAAAATAACCCTGATTTTAAGAATACTGATTTTACAAATACAGCGATCATACAAAATAGAAGAAACTACAAAGAAAATTAATTAAAAGTACATTCCTCGCACACAGAGATAAAATATACTCGTTGCAATGTTGCAGTCATGAATTTGTACACTGCAATGTNTAAAACTACAGCCTGTGAAAAGCCTTCCCCTGTCCCTTGTGTGGTAGTCCTCCGACATGTTACAAAGGGATGTATTGTTACCTCCGCTTTTCATCTATTCTAACCACTCCCCGCTCCCAAGACCGAATTCTAATGCTCCAATCCTGTACCCATAGCAACAGAAAGAACCAATAAAGCGCTATTCACTGCTCCACAAACTTAAGACCTTTCTGGGCTTATTAGGCTGCCCTCCATTTCCTTAATTGCTCACATTAATGATTTAAGTAAGCATTATTCTAATATGCTATTATTAAATGTTTTCTAATTATTGTACCTTTTATTAAAGGAGTCTTTACTGGCCTTTATTAGGCTTCCCCCCTTTTTACTAATTACTTACGCTTATTAATCTAGTCAGTATTATGAAAATACGTAAAAATTAAAAGGGTTGTCAATCATTCTATTCAACAAGAATTTCGCATATCATGTTTTAAATTAACATTAATTTTTGTAAGCAATTTATTATTATGTTTTTTTTTTTAAACTTTTTTATAATCGTTTATCATTGTATAATCAATTGGAATCAAGAAATACTTGTAAAATTAACTTTCAAAGATTGTAAATATTTAATTACTGTTTCATACGGTGTTGTCATTGTTTATACATATATTTTCTAAGAAAATACAAGCTCTCAAACTTTGCCCAGTGTACATAATTATTTGTGTTTGTCACAGAGAAATGACACAATGCAATGGCAGGGGAAATGGGAATAGCCTGAGAAAACTGGTTGACCAGCAAGAACCACCTGTTTCCCAGTAACAATAATTGAGAGAGAGAGGGACTCCTGGGAATGGAGTATGAGTCAACCAACATCCAGCGTGTTAGCCGCGCGGCTGTGCAAGCAGGACATGACAGCGAGAGGCGTAAAATGTTTGTGAAAGCGGTGTAGTCGTCACACCTGCTGCAGCCTGAAAGCCTGGCCCTGGCTGTACTTCTTGGGTGTGACATTCCTGTGCAGCAGGTCCTGCATCTTACGCATGACTGCATCGGTGCGCTCCGACGACGTCTTCATGCACGGCACCACATCGTGAACGGGGAATGGCATGTAACGCACCGTGTAGTTACTGGAACAGTCAGTTGTGCAAGGATGACGAATACAGACAACAACTTCTTACAAATTATATTCAGAGTATTTTTAAGATAGGTAATAACCAAACAGAATACACATTGTCTAGAAACTTCAACGCCTGTACTAGAAAATATGTAGTTGAATAAATAAAATGTGATTAAATGTCATCACTATTTTATTTTAAGCAACATGCTTTTTCTTGATTTCTGCAAAACCCTTATAAGAAGTTTTCTTTTAAAATGATCATTCTGTCGCTTTAGAAAAGTTTTACATTCTTTAAATGCACTGTTATAAATTTTACATAATTACGTGTATGAATATCCATTTTGTCATAGAATCATGCCTCTAATGAAAAATTGTAAAACATACAAACAGGACTAGCAATGAAAGCACAGTGCTGCCGGCTCTCACCTCTCCAGGGCATACGCGAGGTCACTGAAGCCCTGCACTGTAATGTTGTTGCGGTCATAGATGATAGTGCGGAGGCGAGAGTTGATCTGGAGAGCCTTCGCCAGCAGCCGAGCACCTGCATCCCCCATCAAATTGCCACTAAAACAACACATACGCTGAATATCATTCNAGCCTTCGCCAGCAGCCGAGCACCTGCATCCCCCATCAAATTGCCACTAAAACAACACATACGCTGAATATCATTCAATTACAATTACTATCACAATGACAATATTGTGTGTTTGAATGAATGACCCAAAATAAAAGCCTACTCTTATAGATATGACCTTTTAATTTTAACAAAAATGAACTCTAAAAATTGTGAGAAACGATATTACAAAAAATTGTCTGAAACATATTTACTATGAGTTGCACTACAAATATTTTTAATACCATAGGCTTCACAAATTAAATACAAAAAACTGTAACTTCATTTATTTAACATTTACAGCTCCAACAGAGTACGTAATTTAATTTGGTTATGAAAGTTGATACACAAGAACCCAGTGGTATAACAAGGGGGGCAGAGTACACACTGCCCCTCCCTAAATTTAGTAGTGTGCCAAAATTAAAGTAAATAAACCCGCAACCAGTTTTTGGCCTAAGGTGTGTGTGTGTTCATGTGTATGTGTGTATGTGTGTGTGTGCGCACGTGTGTGCCTGCATGCGTGTGTGTGTGTGTGTCCCAGAAAAACTTTTGAGCGCTAAACCAAAATTCACCAGAGACTGTACAAATATAGTACTTAGTAAGGACATCAACTTTTAAAGTTTTCAACCAGGCATGGTGCTTACTATCAAAATGGCGACAATCATAATATTTTGGGTGCTATGTCGTATCGCAGGAACCATTCAACCAATTTAAAACAAATTTTGTATGTTGACAGTGTATCATGTAAGCAATGAGTTTATAAATAGAAATTGTTGTTAGTTCACCATTCTGGAAGACAGCACCACATAAAAAAATAAACCTTTTACTTTATATCTCAAAAACTACTAAACCTAATTTCGCCAAAATTTGGCACATAAGTAATACTATGGCAGGCAATGTAAACATATGCAAATTAAGTTTATAAGGCACTTATTTTCGAAATGGCAGCCATACAACTATTTTATGTTTATTTGCTATATCTACCAAACCGTTCCACNAGCCTTCGCCAGCAGCCGAGCACCTGCATCCCCCATCAAATTGCCACTAAAACAACACATACGCTGAATATCATTAAATTACAATTACTATCACAATGACAATATTGTGTGTTTGAATGAATGACCCAAAATAAAAGCCTACTCTTATAGATATGACCTTTTAATTTTAACAAAAATGAACTTTAAAAATCGTGAGAAACGATATTACAAAAAATTGTCAAACATTTTTACTATGAGTTGCACTACAAATATTTTAAATACCATAGGCTTCACAAATTAAATACAAAAAACTGTAACTTCATTTATTTAACATTTACAGCTCCAACAGAGTACGTAATTTAATTTGGTTATGAAAGTTGATACACAAGAACCCAGTGGTATAACAAGGGGGGCAGAGTACACACTGCCCCTCCCTAAATTTAGTAGTGTGCCAAAATTAAAGTAAATAAACCCGCAACCAGNTTTACTATGAGTTGCACTACAAATATTTTAAATACCATAGGCTTCACAAATTAAATACAAAAAACTGTAACTTCATTTATTTAACATTTACAGCTCCAACAGAGTACGTAATTTAATTTGGTTATGAAAGTTGATACACAAGAACCCAGTGGTATAACAAGGGGGGCAGAGTACACACTGCCCCTCCCTAAATTTAGTAGTGTGCCAAAATTAAAGTAAATAAACCCGCAACCAGTTTTTGGCCTAATGTGTGTGTGTGTGTGTGTGTATGTGTGTATGTGTGTGTGTGTGCACGTGTGTGCCTGCATGTGTGTGTGTGTCCCAGAAAAACTTTTGAACGCTAAACCAAAATTCACCAGAGACTGTACAAATATAGTACTTAGTAAGGACATCAACTTTTAAAGTTTTCAACCAGGCATGGTGCTTACTATCAAAATGGCGACAATCATAATATTTTGGGTGCTATGTCGTATCGCAGGAACCATTCAACCAATTTAAAACAAATTTTATATGTTGACAGTGAATCATGTAAGCAATGAGTTTATAAATAGAAATTGTTGTTAGTTCACCATTCTAAAAGACAGCACCACATAAAAAAATTAAGCTTTTACTTTATATCTCAAAAACTACTAAACCTAATTTCGCCAAAATTTGGCACATAAGTAATACTATGGCAGGCAATGTAAACATATGCAAATTAAGTTTATAAGGCACTTATTTTCGAAATGGCAGCCATACAACTATTTTATGTTTATTTGCTATATCTACCAAACCGTTCCACCAATTTTGACCAAATTTTGAAAGTATCTATTGAAATCATTATATATGCCAAAAATAGCCCTTTTGTCCCTCACTTTGTAACATAGCGCCACATGAGAAATTAAGATATTATGTCATATCTCAGTAAACAATTGAGAGATTCCTGCCAAATTTAGGAAACAAGTAATACTGTGGCAGGTGATGTAAACTGGTATGTTTTAAGTCTGTCAGACTAATTATTTTCAAAATGGAGTCCCTATAGTTATTTTAGTTTAGTATGCTCTATCGTCAAAACCATGTAATCAATTGCAACTTAACTTTGTATGCTTTCAGTGTACATTAAAACTATTGTAGGCTGTGTGTCCCCATAAACTCTCTTTTGTCTGCCATTTTGTAAGATACCATGACATGAAAAAATACAAATTTAATTTCCTATGTCTGAAAAAACCAACAGATTTTTACCAAATTCGGCAAACAACTAGCACTACGGCAGGCCATGTAAGCAGATATGTATTGAGTGGGTGAGAAATCCATTTTTAAATGGTGGCCACATAAATTACAAAACAAATTTCAACATAACTTTGTATGCTGGCAGTACCTATCACAACCATTTAGTATCTATACAAAGCCAAATTTTCCCACCATTTTGTAAAACAGATGCCCAAGAAAGATTAAGTTTTGTCAAAAAAATTAAATTTTGTCATATTTCAGGAACCAATTATCACCAAATTTTTCACACAAGTAAAACTACGGTACGCCATGTAAACTTACATGTTTTAAGTAACTCGACATTTATTCCAAAATGTCGGCGCTGTAAATATTTCAAGTTAGTAAAACCTATCATTCAAAAGTGGCTGATAACATCCGGAGTTGATGTTTCAAATTGTACCTCCTTAATGTATTTAATTGTACACCAGCTTATGGTAAAAGATTTTCTNAATTTTCCCACCATTTTGTAAAACAGATGCCCAAGAAAGATTAAGTTTTGTCAAAAAAATTAAATTTTGTCATATCTCAGGAACCAATTATCACCAAATTTTTCACACAAGTAACACTACGGTACGCCATGTAAACTTACATGTTTTAAGTAACTCGACATTTATTCCAAAATGTCGGCCCTGTAAATATTTCAAGTTAGTAAAACCTATCATTCAAAAGTGGCTGATAGCATCCGGAGTTGATGTTTCAAATTGTACCTCCTTAATGTATTTAATTGTACACCAGCTTATGGTAAAAGATTTTCTNCATCCGGAGTTGATGTTTCAAATTGTACCTCCTTAATGTATTTAATTGTACACCAGCTTATGGTAAAAGATTTTCTGGGTTCGAGTCACAGGTAAGGCATGTATGTGTGTTTGTACTTTTCTCACTACTGTTGCATGTTTCTAATGATTTTTCTGTCAACGAAATGTCAAGGCCTATCCAACATGTAACCTTATAACATCATTAAAAATTATTAGCACACAAGTAGAAGAAAGTGGGCCCCATAGTTAAATCACTAACTTCTTGTTAGGACTTGGATTTCTCTTGGGTTTTGATTACAGTTTTCTGACAACTTATTAATAGTTTTTTTAGATATGCCATTAGCGGTGTGGAAGACTTCAAATTGACTAAAAAATACAACTCTGGGCTGTGAAACCACTGCAAGTGTTTTTCCATTGTGGCCTCCACTAGGGCTGAGCCAATACCGGTACCGATATATAGAAACCGGCCGATATCGTAATTATCAGAATTGTGCGCAATTCATGTTTAAATCACCGATATTATAACCAATATTTTGCCCTAAGAATCTAAGATGATGCTGTTTTCAACTTGCCATAATTGGAGTGCTCTGCTCACTACAGTGAAACCTCGTTGTTGCATTCCTGTTTATGTCGTTTTCCCGTATCAGTCGATTTTTTTGGATAGTCCCAACAAATATCCTATATAAACAATGTTAAAAAAACCTGCATGCTACGCCCTTAAATCATTCATTCACCCGCATCCATCGATCAGATGTTCTGTCCGAAAACCAAAATATATTCGGAACTATTGTTTATCTGTGAAAAAACTATCTTAAAACCGGTACTACCAAAATTCAGTAGCGCCAAGAGCAGGTAAACCGATACTCCCTAACCTCAAAAGCTAGTATACACAACTAGTTGTGAAACATTGCAATTGTTAACAACCACGTAATTTATTTTTGATAATTCAATCAATATTTGTTTTTAAATTACTCACGTTGAAAAACAGGTAAAACATAATTATTGCAGGCATTTCTTTGTTTCAAGTCAGCAAACGAATACTTGCGCAAATAAAACACGTATGTATAATGGTTGTGGTACGGACCAGAATCAGACATTCATAATGGACGGAACGGATTTGAACTTTACTCTCGTTCCACAATGGAAACTTAATAACTTTTAGGTCAGTACGGTAAATAACCATGTAAATTACCAGCATTAAAGGGGAACCGTATGTTTTCACCGGTTAATTCTGTTAAGGTAAAATTAAGGTAGTAACTTTTTTTAAGCGTAATGCAGTGATATCAACTGTCACACAAGATGGCAAATGATGTTTAATTTGGCGAAATTTAAAATATTTTGCGGGCAACGGAATTTTTTAGCAAAGTAAAATATAATTTCAAAAAATCAGATTTTTACCTGTCAAACTCAACAATTTTTAGCACGTTTCTGTTTGAAATCATTGTTTTTAATAAAGTTAGTTTGATTTTTGCCGCTTTTTTTTACATTTGGCAGAAATTTAGAGAATTTTATGTAAACATTCGGCGGATTTTCAAAATTAAGTGCATTTCAATATTTTATAATACCATACTTATATTGAATGATTGAGATATGTTTTTTCATCCAGTATTTAAGATATGCCCACTGTTCATTACACGCAATCAACTCAGTATACCCAAGGATGAAAATAATTTTTTTTTTGAGATTAGGTTTTACTTTTTGATGAGAGAGGTCCACATGTTGAGTTTTCCCGCATGCTGAGTTTTTTTCAGTAGGTCCCATGAAAAACGAATAATAGAGGTTTTACTATTTGGTTTTATTAAAATAATCAATATTTTTAAATTGGTTTTTATTAAAGTACCCAACTGGCTGTGGCTTTTTTTTGTTGTTTGTTTTGTTTGTTTGCTGTTGCTGTAGTAACATGACGGTGTTAGGTTGGGGTACGAACATGGTGAAATTATTTACGTGTGCCAGCAATAAACAAATGATATGGCTGGCAGAAAAAGTGATTTGTGGAATCTCTTTGTACCGTAAGCAACACGCAAGAATGCAAAACTGTTATTTGCAAATGTTTGGTTTTGAGAGACGGTATATCATCAAGGTCCAATAGTACCACAAACTTAAAACGGCACATTTAATGTATGCACCATTTGAAGTGTTATGTTTTTTTTAGAGTTTCATTGCTTAATGACATGCTTTTGGAGGTTATTTCTGTCTTATAAAAATGCTTAAGCTTAATATGTGGTTCCTAGATTTATATTTATCGTAATAGTTAGGCCTATCACTGAAACAATAAAAACAAAGACAATTAGAATTTTATATAGGTAAATGTTTAAAAATTAAGTTTTTAAATTTTTGAAACGTGCAATAATGTTATTTTTCCTTGTCAAGGCAGTATCGGTATTGGTATCGGCAATATCGGAAAAGGCTCAAAAACCATATCGGCTGACCTCTAACCTCCACCTCTCCGCCAGTTCTTCACATTTAACGAGAGCAAGATACATTCACGCTTTATCACTTACAGCCTCCCTCCTTCCATCATCCAAACTTTAACTGGATTTATTCCCTTGGGGTTCATCAAACAAAATAGACAAACATGTCTTTCAGTGCGTTTATACTGTCTGTTGAAACCAGCGTTTCAGTAACCTGGATTTCGAAAAGNAATAGACAAACATGTCTTTCAGTGCGTTTATACTGTCTGTTGAAACCAGCGTTTCAGTAACCTGGATTTCGAAAAGTAGTGTTTGTGTGCTGTATAAAAACCAAACTTTGGTTTTATTTGTAAATATGGTGCAAAATAGTATACAGCAGCATGCAACGTTACAGTTATTGAATTGTTTGGCGACAAGGGAGGTCGCAGATACCCATCTGTGGTACATTTATTAATATAAATTCATATTTTGTTGAAATATTGTCAAGATTTTTTGTAAAAGGCCACAATACATTGAATTTTCGCTAGAAAAACTTAGGTTGTGGCCAATGTTCAAGTTTTTGTAATTAATTGGCGACAGAAATACTTTGCTGAAATATCCTCAGATTTTTTCGCAATAGGCCACCAACCATTGCATTTTTGCTCAGACAATTTTTTCAGAATATATATATATTTATATTTAATTTTTAAAAAAATTACATGTTATTTTTATGCTAGGCAACTGAACAAAGCCTCCTTGCTAAAATTTGCACATTTTGATGTATGGGGTTTGGAGGTGGGACAAAGAGGTCCAAAATATCTGTACCAACTGATCTGACATAAAATTTTTTCTGGGAACAATGAGAAGTAATTTTAGTTGATGTGCATAGGCAATGTCGCTATCCATTCTAATCTTGCCAAAGAGCACCCCTGCTGCAAAGACTAGGGTTAGCTACGGGCCAGTCACTGCAGCCTGCTTGTTTGCAACCTGCTTCATGTTCAGTGATGCTCCCTCCCCTCCTCAGTATCTTGCTGCGGAGGGGAAAAACAGCCCAGCTTTGGCTGCCTTCGACCATCTCCGCCACTTACTTCATCACCTCTCTTTCCACTACCTCTTTGTCACCCTGTGTCCCCTGAACTGGCGATGTGTTTTGGGTATAAATAGGACCCGCAGAACAGAGTTTGAGGCTGACTCAAGCAGCTCTGTTAGAGAACATAACTCTGCCGGGACGCGGACCAACACCAAGTATCGTCTACCTGCTGGCGCAGCACCAGTCGTAGAAAGTCATGCTGCCCTGCAGCTCACCGAAGGTACCAGTGCTTCTCTGCTACCCAACTAGCGACGCTATCATAGTTCACGAGTCCGAGTACTGACTAATGGGGTTACCATCACTCCCTACACCATGCGTCTTCCGAGGCTAGGCGTAACTACGGTTGGCAACCTAGAATCTGCTTTCCAGACCCTAATCAGACTGCAGGCTGATTATGTGCGTAAACTGTTTCGACAGTAAACAGACAACGCAATTTAGCTGATTTATAGCTACCAGTTAGTTTTTATTCTCAACCTACCTCCAACTTCGTCCCAGTGAACATGAAATAAACAATACAAAAATCAAGCCCCTACAAGCACCTAACTTTTTCAAGCACTTTCAAGGGCCCTTTGATTTCTTGAATGAACACATTTCAATGACTTTTCAAGAACTTTTAAGGACCTTGGGAATTCAGGCAGTGAGAAAAGAAGCTTACTCCTACCTGATGTCGATGGTCTGAAGACACTGATTGCTGCCCAAGGCATTGATTAGGTTGTAGAGGTCGCTTTTCAACCTCGAGTCCGGGATGGCCAGCGACTGTAGAACGCAGTCCTCCTCCTGCAAACACACACACACACACGACACTGGAACACGAATCAGCAAGCGTCAAGTCACTACAAACTGCTCTACATAGGTAAAACTTCCAGCAATTGATTTGCTATTTCATACACTGCTTTAAAACTAGCATATAATTCAAAGGATATTTTTCTAAGTGCCTTGCCACAGCAATCATTTAAATTATTTACATAACTTACACCTAATAGCTTGAAGTTTTCATGCCGGTTGAAAAAACATGGTGAATAGCAACAAACCCGAATTTACACAGAAATGCATGTCAATAACCTGCATAACACCAAAATTTAAGTTAAAACATAAAAAAAACTTAATAAGTAAAAAAAGTCTATGTTATTAGTAAAACTTTAATTATTTCTTCTAACAATTATATTTAGAATAATTTTGTAAGAAAATGACTAAAAGGAATACATATATGTTGTCTAGAAGCTAGAAAAATTGTCTAAAAACATTTGTATGAAAAAATAGTTGAATACCTAAAATGTGATGATATGTATTTATTTTGTGTTATTCTAAATAAAATACTTACTCTTGATTATATTACTGTTAGTGTGTGTACATTTNTGATATGTATTTATTTTGTGTTATTCTAAATAAAATACTTACTCTTGATTATATTACTGTTAGTGTGTGTACATTCACATTTTTAAATAGTTTGGCATGGGGAAGTGTGCATTTGTAGAGTTGGTAGTGTGTGTACATTCTCTTTTGGTTGGTATGGCTCCATGAGCAATCAGATATAGCAGCACACATCTGTCCATTATGTCAGGTTTAGGAATCAGACCCATTAGTTCTCCCTTTACCACGTGGAACAGAAACTGAGGAACTTCCAAGTTCTAAACATGGTCCTCCGGGCCACATCATCGTGAACAATGTGTGATTCAGTTCACTTTACAACTGAACAATTTATCTTGGACTGCTGCAACACGGGACAGGAGGTTTTTTTTGTCAAGTCCTTTGTAAAGGCATTGTCCTTTGTTCTTACATGTCAGTACTTGTAAACACAGAGACCATTAATGTCTAGAACACTGCTTCTACGCCACAATCGATGTAGCGCATTGGTTCAAGTTTGTTTACTCAGGCACTTTTTTGCCTTGTTTACAAATGTGTCCGAATTTCTTCAAAATTTCATGTAAACAAATAGAAGCATGTTTGCAGCTTGCAAAAGGGAAAATGAATCGTTTCGTAGCACTCACTGGTGAAGAAATCGACAAGGGACGTGTCGAATTGTTTAGGCCCCATTTCCAAGATGTTCATAAATAAAATCTGATTTTGAAGAGTGTCAGCTTCATCTAGCCTCCGTATCTAAGGACACCAGCTTGAATGATGCAAGCATAGAGGCATTTGACACAGCATATTGCAGAGTTTGAGGTTTATGCAAAGGTATTCGCAGCTATTATTCACAGAAGTAGAGAACTACAGAAAGTGGCATCAAGACAGAGTTCAGGAGCAGTAGTTAAGCTACTGAAGCTGCAAATACCAACCTCCAAGGGGATGTGACAGAGTGGACAAGTTTTCCTGATTTGTACTGGTCACTTATTCATGCAGAAGAGAACACCAATACCCTCTCACTTATTTATCTAGGGAATCAATAAATTTGATTAAGACATTGCCTTTGTCTCAAGAAAATTATGAATTAGCATGGAACACCTTACAGAGCAGTACCAGAATGCGCAAAATATTGCAATTTTAGATTTGGACAATTGCGATTCTCAGCAAGGCTGTGTAGTGTGCAAGCAAGATCATGGCATTTATCGGCGTCCAGCAATTCTTAAACATTTTCCAGAAAAGAGATGGGAGACAGTAAAATTGCCTCAGTTGTGTTTTAACTGGCTAAAACTACACAAGGTAAGACTGCATATCAAAATTTGTGTGTTTTCATTGTGGCAAGGTCCATCATTCACTGCTTCATGTAGAGGAGTGAGTGGCCACTGGAACTGGCCAACCACTTCAGTCACTGGATAGTAGACAACTAAGAGATGACAGTGAGGCATTTATAACAGACTGCAGTTAAAGTGTCAACACATCCTGAAGATAATACATGCCCTGTTACAAGTTGTGTGTCCACATCAGTCTCTTTAACAACTTCAGGTACCTCTGTGAGCACAGTGGTACTGGCTACTGCTGTTGCCCATATCCAGGATGCTAGTGGCAAGGTTCATCAAGTGCAGGTGCTTCTTAAATAAGGATTATAGTCTTTGTTCATTTCTACGAGTGTGTCAGAAGATTTCAGTGATTGCCCAGTCATCTGTTGAGCCCAACAAGGAAATTGTCACAAGCATGCTGTAATCAAGCCCGAGTAAAGTATCACGCATAATAGTAGATGTTCTGTTTCCGAGAGGCATCACATCAAGTTGCCCATCAGTTCCATTGCCGTCGCAAATTCAGTAGCAACGTGCAGATATGGAATCAGCTGCCCCAGGTTTTAATGCTCCGAGCCCTTTTGATATCCTTTTAGGTGCTGATGTTTATCCCAACGTCTTTGACAGTGGACGGCATCCAATCCCAGATGTATATCCAGCTGCTTTTCACACAATTTTTGGTCGGGTTCTCATGGAAAAAATTACCCACAATATGACTACTGTACAAGGCAACACGAACTCACTTTTTGTCTCACCACCTCACTTACCTTGTCGAATGCCCTTCATCAATTTTGGGAGACAGAAGAGGTGTCTTCTGCAAAATGTGTTGACCCAGAGGATAAAAAATGTGAAAATAATTTCTTGCAGACACATTCTTGTGAAGAAGATAGAAAGGCCGTAGTGGGACTACCTTTTAAGAACACTGAACCAGATCTTGGCGAATCTTGTACTCAAACTATGACCGGACTTCACCAGTTGGAGTGCCATCTTGCATGTCAGCCTGAACTGAGACTGCAGTACAACTGATTTGTTCAAGAGTACCAAGGCTTACTTAAACGGGACAGACAAAGGCCAACAGCAACAGGTAAGTTGTTATTTTCTACATCATTGTGTGATAAAGGCGATCTCTACCACCAAGTTGAGAGTTGTATTTGATGCTTCTATAGCAACCTCAACTGGCAAGTCATTGAATGAAGAGCTGATGAAAAGGAAACTAGACTGCAAAGCGATATCATAGAAATAATAGTGATGGACAAGTATTATTTTTACAACTTTGAGTAGAGTCAAGTTGTATGAAACTCGAGTCGAGTCGAGTTTAGTACAAAATTTTTCAGTTAAAATGGAATTTGCACCATAAATGTAAATGTGTATCTATGTACATGGGTATAATGCCCGCCCCTTANTTAAAATGGAATTTGCACCATAAATGTAAATGTGTATCTATGTACATGGGTATAATGCCCGCCCCTTATAATTTTCTCCCCCTCTTATAGTCACAATTTATCAAGAAAAAAGTTTGGGTCTAGTTTCTACTAATAAGAATTGCCTGGGTAAGTGATTCACAGTGCTCCNACAATTTATCAAGAAAAAAGTTTGGGTCTAGTTTCTACTAATAAGAATTGCCTGGGTAAGTGATTCACAGTGCTCCCGCCGACGAGTGAATGAATATGGAAGGAATAGTAATGTCAGCCGCGGGATGCTGATAGAAAACAACAGATGAACTGTATGTGAGTGATGCAATGAGTGTGCTTTCCCCTCTTCACAACAGACAGCAGTTACCTGAATCATCTGGACGAGGGCATCCATGATAGTAGCCACGTGCTTCGCCTTCATGTTGTTGAGGTTGCGGCCCATGTTGAGGTGCTTGATGGATTTGTTTTTACTGATCGCTGTCACCACAGGGGCCAGTTCCACATCCATGTCTGCACAATCACAACACAGCTATGCATTACTTCAGGTTCTAACAATAAAAAACAGTTAAAGATATTTCTTCATGAAATTAAAACAGTCATTTAAAAATAACTTTGAAAGAGAGATTAAATGTATTACTTTCGTAGTGAGATAATGTTTCTTAACTGTCACTGCTTTACTGGTGATTCAAATCTTTTTCAAATGCATATGAGTTTGTACACAATACAGTTACTATTGCAATAACAAGGAAGATGAAATACGAAAGTATTCTTTACCACAGCCTATGAAATACTTAGTTCCAATAAAATAAGCTGTAACACCATTACAAAAAGAAGCTAACATATCACCTGAGGAATACTGGTGTATCACCACTTGCGCATGTAACATAATCTGTATGGATTCAAGATGAGATATTTTAAACTCAATAATTCCTACACCATAATAACCAAAATTGATTATGAAGCTAATTGTACACTATCCATATGTAAACCTCTGTGTTTTGTGGTCACATCACTAAAATTATGGTAACAAAATATGCGGTGACATATTTTTATCTGCGCGCAACTTGCATAAAGCTTTAGGACACTTGTGTATCGCAGTTTCGTAGGCATCAAAAACTCGTATACCTTTGTAGGCCACCCATACTACAGACGAGGTACAGCAAGGTACCTGGTGCGTAATACGGTAGAACCTTCTACTAGGAACACTACAAGAAGAAACAGTTAGGACAGGCAAGTCAGTTAACTCACTCCAAGCACTGTGTAAAAATCTGCCGGAAGGAGTGACAGGCCTTACGAAGCCATGACAACCACCTCTAGGCATTCTTAGCTATGGAACTGTTTCCTTATATCTGCCTTTGAGGGAAGCGAACCCTAGTACCTCGCTGCCCATGCCATTCACTCACAGAAGGGGTACACAGTTGGGTGAACGTAAGGCTACGGCTACCCTCTTGGTTGGCCAGCCGCTGGATAATGATCCCGCACCTAAACTGACTTCCACATCACTCAAAGAGCAAAGTGCCAGCTACTTCAGACACCTCCACACAAAGAGCTTCACTCATTAAGGGTGATCCTGCCTTGACACCCACTAGTACCTTGGTCCCGTACAGCCGTGTTATGAAACAACATAGCCGTCACGCGTCGTGCCTATGCCACCAAAGCTGAGATATTACACTATGCCCTCCTCTGCACCTGCCAAGTCCATCTGGTGCCTCAATTTTACAGGAGAGACCTTTGCTCCCAGCCACTTGAAAACATGATCTGTGATTGGACCAATGCCCCTCAAAGCCCACAGGAAAGTCCTCTGTCTCAATAGAGCCCATGCCATACCCCCACAGACTTTCCCCATCAATGAGGGGGGAGGGGGGTGAAGCTAAAACACAACCTGCCTGTTGAAGGCAACCCAGAACAGGTATGGTGTTATCTATTGTGAATAATTTACTCTGTTTTTAAGTTAACTGAATCTGCACAGGATCTGTCAAGTTGAAATTGTAGTATTGGCAGATCAGTGGATAAGCGTATATTCATAATTTATGGATCATCACAGCTCTATCTTACACAATTCGCAATGGGGAGGCAAAAAAACATAGCTTTCAGAAAGTTTGTATGATAAATTAATTTTTAGAAATGTAAAAAAAATTGTTTCTCTTTCCAAACACTACAAATAACCTTTGGAATTAAACTGACATCGTGGAGGTTAAAAATCCAAAGATTCTGATTCCTTGTTCATAGCCAGAATAAATATAATCAAGGAATCACTTATCAAACTGTCCAATCACATAATTGACTAGTTTAACTTCCCAGGAGAAGTAAGACACTGATTTCTGACATATACTAAAAGCACATGGCANACAATTTATCAAGAAAAAAGTTTGGGTCTAGTTTCTACTAATAAGAATTGCCTGGGTAAGTGATTCACAGTGCTCTCGCCGACGAGTGAATGAATATGGAAGGAGGAATAGTAATGTCAGCCGCGGGATGCTGATAGAAAACAACAGATGAACTGCATGTGAGTGATGCAATGAGTGTGCTTTCCCCTCTTCACAACAGACAGCAGTTACCTGAATCATCTGGACGAGGGCATCCATGATAGTAGCCACGTGCTTCGCCTTCATGTTGTTGAGGTTGCGGCCCATGTTGAGGTGCTTGATGGATTTGTTTTTACTGATCGCTGTCACCACAGGGGCCAGTTCCACATCCATGTCTGCACAATCACAACACAGCTATGCATTACTTCAGGTTCTAACAATAAAAAACAGTTAAAGATATTTCTTCATGAAATTAAAACAGTCATTTAAAAATAACTTTGAAAGAGAGATTAAATGTATTACTTTCGTAGTGAGATAATGTTTCTTAACTGTCACTGCTTTACTGGTGATTCAAATCTTTTTCAAATGCATATGAGTTTGTACACAATACAGTTACTATTGCAATAACAAGGAAGATGAAATACAAAAGTATTCTTTACCACAGCCTATGAAATACTTAGTTCCAATAAAATAAGCTGTAACACCATTACAAAAAGAAGCTAACATATCACCTGAGAATACTGGTGTATCACCACTTGCGCATGTAACATAATCTGTATGGATTCAAGATGAGATATTTTTAACTATATAATTCCTACAGCATAATAAAAAAAAATTGATTGTGAAGCTTATTGTACACTATCCATATGTAAACCTCTGTATTTTGTGGTCACAGCACTGAAATTATGGTAACCAAGGTGCCCCCTCTCCCCTCAGCCATGAATGGAATTAAATACTATTGTGTATGAGCGGTGGCATGCCATCTATAATACAGGGCTGGTTGGCAGCTTGACGGACCACCGGCTTCATCATTTACC
>NQII01003062.1:214791-254703 GCA_002778355.1 Clitarchus hookeri
GCAGGAGGAGCCTTGACGCCACCCACCAGAGCAGCCAGAGCCAGTAAGGTGTGTATCAAGCTTCTATAGATATCCTCTACCCCTTCAACTATCCCCTAGAAAAGCATCATGATAGAGAGCAAACCAGCAACAGGAAAATGAGTTATGGCTTGTCTCAATTAGTTTTGCACCCCACTTTGCAATCTTTACTGATCCAAGCACCCAACTATTTTTTACAGCAGGCAGGGTTGGGATTTAGAATTAGTTTCCAGGGCATCCCGTCAGCACCTGTAGTCATCGCATGGCAACTGCCTGCACCTTTAGCTAGCATAAATTATTGACAGGCCCTTCCCCTCTATCACTAATTAAATTACATCTTTCCACTCTTTTGCTTGTGCAACTCACAACTCTTCATTCATAGAACTAACAGCACTCCAGTACCATAATACCCTACCGTACATCAGAGAGAGAATTCAAAGTTACATACCATTAACCTAAACCACCTCTTTGGATGGACAAATTTGTAGCTGAACATCAGCAATATAAGAGAGGGTTCCCTTTCCCTGCAACAGAGCCTTCAGCTCCTATTACATCTAAGGACCAATGGAATAGGTGAATAGGAATAAATATTTTTTTTTTTAATATACTACATATTTGCTTTATGCCACACGCATTGTCTACATACGTGAAGACTCAAATCTGACTATTTACAAATAAACAAGGCAGATATGTTAGGGCTTAACATCATATAGACGACGTCATTAGAAACTGAGTAAGTTGCTTAAAGAAGAAATGGGGAAGGAATCGGCCGTGGCCTATAGTAAACCCCAAGGCCCTTTTCCCTGGATCAAGACAGTTGAGCTAGTCGTCAAAGTGTTAGGGCTTCAGTGGAACTCGCCTACTGAAACCTACTCCAACAAGCTACAGCCTTGCTTTGTACCACCAACAAAACATACAATACGGTTGAACTTGGCTCATGTCTTTGATCCCCTCTGTTTTCTTACATCTTTGATCATGTTCGTTAAACATCTGTTCCAGCAGTTGTGGTTTAGCTAGGCTGGGACTCCGTTCTCCTGCCTCATGTCGTACACACATGGAAACGCTTCCGCAGTGAACTTCCTCTCATCAATGCTCACTGTACCAAGGATTTGTCAATGGCTCTCCAAATTGCACATATGGTTTTGCGATAACTCTGAAATGGGCTATGCAGCTGTGGTATATGAACATGTGGTCTGTGACTGTGAGGTAACTGTATATCTCATTGTTGCGAAGTCTAAGGTGGAACCTATCAACGCTGTGTCCTTGCCTCGCCTAGAGCTGTGTGTGGAGCCTTGGTATTGGCACATTTACTTCACAATGTAATGGGAATGTACAACTCAAAACTCGATTTTCAGTTTGTAAATGCCTGCAGGCATATTTTGTACCACAAACACTAGTTTACTGTGTGCGCAAACCGTGTTTGCATCAACTTTACTTTGAAAGTGATTCTGTGTGACTGACGTTGCATTAATGCTTCCATGCGTCAACGCAAAAGTGAATCAAAAACTGAAGCAAATATGCCCGAGCCTCGGAAACATTGCAAAGTCGCCTGATCTTTTGTGTTTCTTGTTGTACTGTTTTTATAAATATTCTCTGTGGTTTCTAAATGACCGTAGAATAATTCTGCAACTCATAACATTGCTCACATACATTTAGTTTGTTGAAATGTATCTCCATATTTCTTTAGTGTAATCTGAAAATATACAGGTGGTATCCCTAACCTATCGTTGGTAGTTGACAAAATGTGGATAAAATCTTCATACAACTGCAGATACACATTTAGCAATAACACATTAAAAATGGGAAAGCAACCCATTCACAATTTCCGAGATGAATTTTTGAATACTATTTCGTGTAATGAGTGAAATGGGATACGATGAGTGTGCCAAATGTTGGTTCAAAGACAACAAAGGCAGCAGGAAATATTATGTTTTGAGACGGACTAGATTTAAATTATGTCTCGTAATAATAAAACATTACATACAAACACAATATAATTTTTTGTAGTATAGTGTGTCTGAGACTATGGTCTTGAAATTTTGTAGCCTAAAACCATTCATGAAAACAAATGATAAAATGTTCTTAAATAAAAACATGGAATCAGACAAAATGCAGTGGTATTTTAAGTTAGATTTTTTTTCAAAAAAGTTTTTATTCTTCATGCTTCACGAAAATGGGTAGTGCTACAAAATATGAAAATTAATTTAAATAACATCTAAATCAAGGTAAACACGGAAGAAGCATCTGCACACCCAAAAAAATATCATGTAATTTTATTTGCAAAAACCTAAATAGCATGTATGAGAAACAATTTTGAAAAAGTTCAAGGACTGCAAGCAATTAAATACATTTTTAGTATTTTCACCAGTATTGTTATATGCCAAAATTAGCTTTGGCCAATTGTGTAAGCCGAATGGGTTTAAACCTTGTGTCTGTGGTTTGAAAAACAGTCAATTAATAATGTAATAATTTAAAATTAATTTAAGCAAAGTTTTTTCCAGTGTGCTATTATGATTGCTAAAATGGATTTTCCAGCAGAAAGTGAAACACATGTCACAAATGTGCTGTAATTAAAACTGGAACTGTATAGTGGGATAAATAATTAAATTGTAGGCCTAAATCATAGTAACCTACAACCGCATATCTATAAATGTTACTCAAACAACACTTTCTACCGTGAAACATATTCATATCATAAATCGACGCTAAAAAACACATATGTAATATTGAATGTCTATGGCAATTATACGGACGTTGTAAATTACTGCTGAAGTACTTTGTGCAATTCGACCGTTTAATGTAATCAGTTTTACTGCACACGTTTGCTAACATTTTACACTTCACTATATTGCATTGTTTACAAAACAATGCAAAAAAAATACATTGCACAGAGATAAGCATACAAGGGGGCAAACTTAAGTGGCACTAATTTTCTCATTTTCACTGTGAAACTAGATATTTTGCGGAAAAAAAAAAAAAGGGCAGCCAACCTACGGCTACCGTCAAAGCAAAATGTAGTGAAGTTATTTCCTTGATGCAATGGTTTGCGCAGAAGCAAATTCTAGCGTCGGAAGCAAACTTGCGTGTACAGAATTGCTCGCAAGAAATGAAAAATTATCTCTAGAGCAGAAGTAAAGCAAATAGCTTTAAGAAACAACTCAGTGCTCATGGTACAGAATAAGCCTGCAGTGCAGACTCGCAGGTTGTTTTGTTTTGGGTTAATACTGCACTGCATCAACTGAAGACCTTTATAGCTAACAGTCTTCTAGGAAGCAACATGTCTGCTCAGAGAACAACCCAGCAGATTGTGCCTCTAGGAGCCTGGTTCCTGCAGAGCTGCTGAGCCATCCACTGTAGCGGGCTAGTCCACAATGGTTGAGACAGCAATCGTCCCTGTGACCTATCAAGATAGTACCTGAAACTGCCTTTGACAGTGCTGTGTTGGGAACAAGAAACAATCTAGCACTATCAAATCTTCTCCCCCTTCAGGGTGATCTACTTGAGCAGCTGCTCGAACATACTGGTTGCTGTCAAGGCTTCTTCAAATAACAGGCTACGTACTAGACTTTGTTCACAATTTCCATCAGCAAGCACAATTGACAGCTCCTCTTAGAGTGGAATTCATAGTCGAAGGATTATTTGCCAAGTAAGTCATAATTCATGAAGCAATGCTTCTTCTTTAAGCATAACTTCACAATAACACAGATAAAGTTACCATTTTGTTTGGGAATAGGCTGTTAGACTACAGATTACAATATAAAAAGTACACAGAATGCACAAGTATTCACAGGCTGTCGCACACACAAACTCGCACACTAAAGTCAGACAAACACATTTTCCATACGGATGTGAAGTCGCACAACGTTTCACTGGCTAGGTCAGCTTCATCAGATGGCGAGTGGTGGCACACTGCAGTCTGATGAGCAGTGATTGGTAAACATTGAACCTAGCGTCCAGGAGACAACTAGGGTGAGGCAGGAAAGTTTAAATGTTGCGGAGGGGTTATCTTATGTTTTAAGTTACGTGTGCGTCTGGATTTGATGATATATTGGTGGGCCAAGTCCCAGCATCGCAGTTCTGCACTATCATTAGAAGGAGGTAGGGCCCTCACCACTCTGGTTGTGTAACAGCAGTCGAAACTCTGGTTGCGAAATGCTTGCTGCATGTGCTGCAACTGGCTCCTCTGGTAAATTTACTTTTGCCCCAGCTATGGCTTGTTTGGTGTCTGCTCTATTGCCATTCCTTCTCTAAAACCCAATGTATGTACTCTGCACTGCAGTGAACGTACTGTAGCTAGTAGAAAGATTTTCTGTCACATAGTTGTAGCTGCCCTGGATAGGATAAGTCTGATTGGCGAGTCTTCTGTTGAAGATTGACGTATAACACAAGAGATACAACATGGGCTATTGCAAGAATGAATGAGACCTCCTGGGGCTGGCGATATTACTGACTGTGGCACTGGGTGGCAATTCAATTTGGGGTGTACCAGTTTGTTTTGAAGGTTGGTGGGGTCATTTGAAGACCAATCTGGGTGGTTAGGAGAAAACGTTTTTAGTAAGTAGTCTTGAGACCAGAATTTTGGGTCCATAATTGAGAATGGTTCCGAGATTGTCTGTGCCAGTGATTCCTAGGGCTGTGTGTGAATAGTGGATTTTGAAGTTCAAATATTTTCTAATTGAATAGTAAAATTTTAGAACAACATGCAAAAAATTTCGAAGTCTAATAGCTACCAGTAAACATTTCATTTCTGTTATATATAACATAAATAAACATAATTCACTGATCACACAAACAAATCATTCCCCACAAATAATACTTGCATCTTCAAGTGCAGTTTCTAATTTTTACAAGATTATGATGCGTGACGGCCGGCAAACTTTGCACATCGCTTAGTATAAGGGGGTTTTTAAGCGGGTTCAGGCAGTGAACACTGGTAGGTCTTACGGGCTGGTTTTGTGTGCGTTCGCACCTGCCTTTAACAAACTGATATACAGTGGAACCTCTATGTATTGAACTCGGACAAATTGAAATCCCGCATCCACAGAACATTGACGCGTGACGTAATAGGAAGTAGAGCGGCGCTGTCACTAACCTTCCTCCCCCCCGCCAGGTTAAAACCATGTAGGGCATTACCGGACGACACGTGTCGCCCGTTCACGCATACCGAGGTCAAGCCGAGCGGTAGTATCGCGTGCAGGCCATTCCACGTGTTGCCGCCCTCGGGCTTCCTCCTCCCACCCTCCTCTCTCACCCCCTAGCAAGCCCAGGGAAATTTGTAAACGCCGAGAAATGACGAGAGAGTCAGACGTATTCCGCCTGAAGTTGAAAACGCGCACCGCGGAAGAATAAGCTGACAGGGTATGTTTCAGGGTGCCGGCCACCTCCCACCCCCCTCCTCTAACCTTGGCACGTGTAAGAAGTGTTCGTTATACTGGCCTTCCTCCCTCCCCCAACAAGAGACACACCTATAGGAACTTAAGGAGAGAGTCGAGAAAGGATATAAGCCAATTTTCGAAGAAAGGAAGAGCTCAGTTCATTATTACCGGACAGAGAGATCAGTAGACCAGTTAGTCAGTCGTTATCACAGCAGAGAGAGGTCAGCCGTGCCGAGAGAGTAAGTCGGTGCAACAGGTACCACGGCCGGGGGAGATTGGACCTCCGGCCGCGTAAGTTCGCGAGGACAGTCAAAGCAACGAGCAGCAGGTGGCGCTGAGTTTGGTACCGCCACCCCAGGATGCGCAGGTAGTCAGTCGTGACATTAAGGGGTCAGCCAAATCGGGACGCGAGACGCGGAACGCAGGGCAGAATCAGAGACAGTCACCAGAGTTACGTCGGACGAGCAGTTTCACCACGCCGGGACACGAGTCAGTCAGTCAAGTCAGTCACCTGTCACCATTCAGTCAGTTACAATAACGCATCGAGAAGGCGNCTGAGAAGACGGAGTCGAGTGGTGAACTTCAACGAGAAGTGCCATATCGAGCTAGTGGGATTGTCCAGTGCAACCCCGCGCCAAGGGCCGGGGTGGGGGCCCGCACACGGGGTCCCTCGCCGGGACGTGGTAGGGTAGTAAGCAATCAGTTACTACCCTATGCCGAGAATGGGAGCGAGTGGTGAGCTTCAACGGCTACCCTCTTGTTTGGCCAGCCGCTGGATAACGATCCCGCACCTAAACTGACTTCCACATCACTCAAAGAGCAAAACCACCAGCTACTTCAGACACCTCCACACAAAGAGCTTCACTCATTAAGGGTGATCCTGGCCTGACACCCACTGGAACCTTGCTCCCGTACGACCGTGTTACGAAACAACATAGCCGTCATGCCTATGCCACCAAAGCTGAGATATTACACTATGCCCTCCTCTGCACCTGTCAAGGCCATCTGATGCCTTAATTTTACAGGAGAGACCTTTGCTCCCTGCCACTTGAAAACATGACCTGTGATTGGACCAATGTCCCTCAAAGCCCAGAGGACAGTCCTCGGTCTCGATAGAGCCCATGCCATACCCCCACAGACTTTCCCCGTCAATGGAACTCATGCATCACAGTCCCTTTGAGGGGGGAGGGGGGTGAAGCTAAAAAACAACCTGCTATCTATTGTGAATAATTTACTCTGTTTTGAAGTTAATTGAATCTGCACAGGATCTGTCAAGTTGAAAAGGTAGTATTGGCAGATCAGTGGATAAGCGTATATTCATAATTTGTGGATCATCACAGCTCTATCTTACATAATTCGCAACGGGGAGGCAAAAAAACATAGCTTTCAAAAAGTTTGTATGTTAAATTAATTTCATTTTTATAAATGTAAAAAAAATTGTTTCTCTTCCCAAACACTACAAATAACCTTTGGAATTAAACTGACATTGTGGAGGTTAAAAATCCAAAGATTCTGATTCCTCGTTCATAGCCAGAATGAATATAATCAAGGAATCACTTATCAAATCGTCCTATCACATAATTGACTAGTTTAACTTCCCAGGAGAAGTAAGACACTGATTTCTGACATATACTAAAAGCACATGGCACTGCATGCCTTCAGACTGGAAGACGTACTGTTCTCACTGATGTCGAGGCTGCCAATGCAGCGGATGCCGTGGATGCAGGACTCCAGCACATGTGCACCCTGTGCGCCCAGGTTGTTGCAGCTCATGTCCAGCTCCATATCAGTCGTTGACTCGTTGCACGCCAGCCCCAGCAACAGGTTCCTGCACACACCTCAGCCTCTTGTAACCTGCACTCCTACCCCAAACACCACGACAACTCCACACACTCCTGCATACACGCTATAGGCCAGGGCTAGTCAATTAGTATTCCCACTGGGCCACTTATAAATAATTATAACGTATGACGGGCCACACTAACTTATTACAAAGTTGCGGCTCACTTGCACATTTCCCATTTATTTACAAGAAGAGCAAGGCGTATTTAAGGGACAGGCACAAAAGGACAATCCTCTTTTTTTTCACTAAAATTTTCTAAAGTAGTTTTAGTTCCACATCAAACCAATGTAGACAAAAATTTAACTGTTGTACTTGTTTAATAGTCACACTTTCTTGACATAAGTTAAATATTAATTTAGCTCCTAAAGGTTTAAAATTTAGTAATGATAAGAATATACACAATTTGCACTATACAATAAAATGCAGCCAAACTGATGCAATGAAATTATAACAACAATTGTGTGCCCCCTCCTTTACAGAGTTAAAATAAGCAACTGGTGACCATGTCATTATAGAGCTGTGTCAATACAGATATTTGATATAAAGAAACGCTGTTAAGACATATCAGAAAAATACTGGAATTTGGGTTCTTATTAACCAGGAAAACTTTCAGAATGGGTAAAATTATATATTAGTATTAAACTTAGTTTAAACTTTTTAAATCTTATTAAACAGAAAAACTTTTAAAGAAAAAAATTTTTAAAAGGATTTTACAGTAATAAATATTGGCTGATATTACAGTATCGGAACTGGCTCAAACCGATTTTCTTTTAAGGGGATATTGACACTGATATTTATATTTATGTTTGGCCATAACACCAGAGAATAGGGTGGTGACATTGGAACAAGACTGGCTCAACTGCTGCTGTTTTGAGTCAGCAAATGCAATTCTTTTTCCAACTACTAAACTAACAGACAGTCACTCTCTGGGTAAAAGGGTGGAAGGGAGGAAACTGCTACCCTGCCATTGTGTCTGTCTCCCTCTTGTCATCTCTGCTTGCTTTGTCACCCTCTTGTCTATCTCTCCCTCAACCTGCTGACTTTGTCTGTCACTCTCTTACTTGGCCTGCTTCCTTTGTCTATCTCTCTCTCTCGCATACTATCAGCTCTTAAGACCTCAAAGAGCCGCGCACGCTCGCCCTCTCGCTCTCTCTCGCTCCCACGCTCACGCCCTCTCTCTCTCTCACACCTGCGTGCTCCCCCTCCCCCACTNACTCGTGCACTACCCCTCTCACATGCTCCCCTCCCACTCTCATGGGCTCCCCATCCCCCTCTCATACGCTCCCCTTCCCCACTATCTCACTCCCTCTCTCTCGCTCATGAGCTCTCTCGCTCACGCGCACTCTCTCTCTCGCACACGCACTCTCTCTTGTTCACCCCCTCTCTCTCTTGCATGCTCTCCCTCTTGTGTGTGCTCTCTCTCTCTCTCTCTCTCTCTCTCTCTGTACGCTCTCTCTCGCTTCCTTTCGTGCTCCCCTCCCACATGCTCTCTTTTTCTCCATCTTGCTCACTCTCGCTCTCTGTCACTCTCTCACTGACACACTCACTCTTGCTTACCTTCTTTTGAGCCTGTTTCCTTTTTCTCCCTCCCTCTTGCTTACCTCTTTTTCTGCTTGTTTCATTTGTCTGCCTCCCTCTTACTTACCTCTCACTCAGCCTTCTTCCTTTGTGTTCTGAATATGGACTGTATATGGTGAAACGTGCACTTTAAAAAAACTCTGCGGTTGAAAATTGCAGCGGTGCTGAGCATCAACAGAACTAAGAACCGGTAACCAAAACCAACCCATACCAATATTTTTACATCTTCCAAGAGGAACTGTACCTGAAATAAACATAGACCCTCTCCTTGTTGTCACAAAATCTTAATCACAGTGTGCCTAGCAACTTTATTTAGCAAGCACGTACTCTACTTTCACTGCCTTCATGCAGGAAAATCAGAATATTTATTATATAAATGTTAACTCATTATTCCAAATTCATTACCCAGTCCTCCACAGGCTTTACTTGCATGGGACATAAGGGTGGTCACCAATACTGCAGTTGTCTTGTCTGGCACCTTGCCAAACGTCTAGAGCAGAGCATGGAGACGGACTGCTCGTCTTGTTTGACATCAACTGGCTGGTTCGAACAGGGTTTATGTCTAGCTCCCTCCTGGGAGCTACAAAGCAGTGCTACATAAACAGGATGTCTGCCCAACTCACCCTACTTGGTGGAAGGTGCTGGGCAGGCCAGTACTCAATAATCCTTTGAACTGTTGGCAGCAGAAAAGGCTTGAAGGAAGACCTGGTGGGGACCCTAAACAGCCCAAAGTCACCCCAAGGCAGACAGGCCGGGCAACGGGACGCAGAGTGTAAGGAGCCAAGATCAAGTCTCCAGATCATAGGCCTGTCGTGGTGCCATGAGGCAGCTGGCTACTGGCTGGCACTTCACAGTCAGGTGCAGTGTAAGCTTTTCTTTAAAGCACTGTATTTTATCAAGATCGACAGCTTTCCAGTTATCTCGGATCTTTTTGAAGAGTGGAATATCAGGACTTGTAGTCACTTGGCTGATTTTTACTTTGAACACGCCTTTTAATACCAACTCATACATGTGATGGCAGCAATCAAAAACGAGAATTTCTCTGTTAAGTTTTTGTTCAAGAAGTACACAGGCACCATTGATACGACCTATATTTGAAGTTGTAGTGTCACAACAAAGAATTTGCACTTTGCCTTCGAGATTTCAGTCTACAATCGCGTTCCAAACAGCCTGCACCTGTTCGCTTCCTGAATAGCTTTCCAATCTTGGCACAGCAATAAATTGTTCTTTATTTCCATATGAAATAACTATCGAAAGATGTTACTCTTTNTCAGGTGCAGTGTAAGCTTTTCTTTAAAGCACTGTATTTTATCAAGATCGACAGCTTTCCAGTTATCTCGGAACTTTTTGAAGAGTGGAATATAAGGACTTGTAGTCACTTGGCTGATTTTTACTTTGAACACGCCTTTTAATACCAACTCATACACGTGATGGCAGCAAGCAAAAACGAGAATTTCTCTGTTAAGTTTTTGTTCAAGAAGCACACAGGCACCATTGATACCACCTATATTTGAAGTCGTAGTGTCACAACAAAGAATTTGCACTTTGTCTTTGAGATATCAGTCTACAATCGCGTTCCAAACAGCCTGCGCCTGTTCGCTTCCTGAATAGCTTTCCAATCTTGGCACAGCAATAAATTGTTCTTTATTTCCATATGAAATAACTATCGAAAGATGTTACTCTTTTGATTTCCGAGCATCTAAAGCAGGCAATAGTTTGCCAGCCCAGTGAACATTCACCACATCTGGTACCTCGTTTTGAAAATTAATTTTTATGGCTTCTGAGCGCTCTTTCCATTTTTCCGTACAAATTCTTTGAATCGAGGGTTTACTTATGGGAAATTCATCAGTATTATATCCAAGTGCCTCAATAGTAGCTTCAATAATAAATACAGAATCTCTAATACTTAGCTGACACCTATCCAGCGCTGCTACTAGTTTTGGAGTAATGAATTCTTTCCGCATAGGTGTTTTACTCTGTCCTGGTTGTGTTCTCTGGATCAGAGTTGGTAAATCTTCTTGTAGATGTATGTTTTCATTAGAATCCGAAGATAAATCGTTTTGTAACGGTTCATGATATAATGTCGAAGCATCTGGCACGGAGAAATATTTAGCACGTCGATTTTCTTCCTCAATAGATCTGAGGTGGGCTCTTTCCTCTTTATCAGCCAGTTTTTTGTCCACACCAGCTAAGTGACCAGGTCGATCTGGCTTTCTCTGTAGCTCCAAGAAGATTTTATCTTCATTTATTTTCATTAACTGAAACGCATCGGCGTGAGTAATGTCAAACATTGATGAACTCTTGTCGGCGCTGCTTAAATACATATTTGGTTTTTTGTGCATTTTTTTGCAAGTCCCTCCAAACTTTATATAGGTTCACTAGTTTTTTCACACAATTAGGTACAGATTTGGTTGGTATACGTGACTTTTCCCAAAAGATAATACACTCGCTAATAGTGAGATTTGCGCTTTCGTTGACAGTTAAATTCACTTCACGGATATTGTAAAACAAAACTGCAAGGACTTGTTCATTAGATGGAAGTTTTGAACCCGTTATTTGATGTTTTACGTCACCTATTAAAAAAATACCCTTTTTAGAACTACGTAATTCCACTGACATGTTGGCTGATTGAAAACAATATGTTTACTAACAAAATAGCAAGTATTTACAAGCACATTAAAGCATCGGCTCGCGTTCGCCTTATGCAGCCAGTACTGATATGTTTCAATGGAAGTCGGCACGGGTTGCCGAGGTCCTAGGTATATAAAATTTAATCTACAATTGTTTTGACACCATAGAAATAAATTAAGAGGGTATGTGTTAAAAAAAAATGACTGATTTCTTTGGGACACCCTAATGACCATAGACTAAAATAACAATATGAATGTAGATACTAAACACTTGAAAGAAATATGTACAGATGGTGCCCCCCTTATGGAACCAAAACTATGCATAATTTAGTGCAGGTCGCTGATCGTTTGGTATGAAAGAGTAAACAGTGCACACTACTTTCATACCATGTTATCTAAGAGTTTCATGTTTCGAATTCCAAATAGCCACCATTATTTACATAGCAGCAGTAAGTTAATGCTATAACCACAATGTACATAGGGAAGTTTAGATATAATTGAATTATATTTAGCGTTATTATCAACTGTGTTTGTATCTATTTATATGAAAAATATATGCATTTACATGTGATGTGATTGACAATTGAATGGGTGTGTAAACATAACATGAAATTTTAGATAGAAACAGTTTGCTGTCTATTGACAGACAACCCACATTTTTCTAAATACAGTTTAAAGTGAAAACTATCGTCTTATTTTTGGGTGAATACGGTAAACACAGTCTTCAGCTGATCTGTGTAAGTGCATAACACTTCTTTGACATAGATATAAACAAGACTTCGCCTCAACTTTACGTATAATCACATTACCCCAGGCGGGGTTTAAACCCCAAAACGACTTGCTAAGAGCCTATCATTACGCGCCTGGATGCGAGAAGCAGGGACACCTACAGACACTGTAACTAAGATAGTTTCTCCCCCGCCACCCCCGCGGGCAGTTGACAATATGTTGGTGCACCGCCGAGAAATGGCAGCTCATCTCCAGCAGCTCGCTCCACCACCTCGTGTGCTGGAGCTCTCTGCTGACCCCAACGTCTTTGCAACCTACCAGAAGATCTTTAACACCTGCACCAGCAACTCCCGAAGAAGTCTTGAACCCCCTCAACATGCACTACCCTTCTAGTAGTGCCACCAGAAGTCCCTTCTGGACAGCAGCATTGATATAGTTAAGGACAGTTAGTATCACAGCTACCTAGCCACATCTGCTCTTGTTCAGTTTAGACCTAGGTCCCGTTCACCTGATGAATGTAATTTACTTCCATTCAGTTCCTGATTAGTTAGGAGATAGTACGGGCCACCATGTTTATTCCTCACGGAATAAATACGTTTTCTAACAAACCTCACAGCACTGATTCTAGGGTCACTGTGTTTATAATACCACCCGCAGAAGTCTGCCCACTAGGGGAAAGCAGGAGACAGCGTCTTTGACCACCCATTGTCGAACCTACAGTAGGTCTGCAGGCTCCCTTGACCGGGCGCACGTACATCACCGTGCTGAACTGTCGCAGGTTGGAGTAATCTGGTACGAATCTGGTTGGCTCGGCCTTGGCTTAGTTATACACCTAGCCAGGGATCATCATCTCCTGCTCTCCTTTCGTGAGGCAGNGACCGGGCGCACGTACATCACAAACACACCCATTAGACAGCCACCCATACTGTGCACCTGGTGTGCAGTACGGTAGAGCCACAATCACTAGTGACACAATCCACAAGGCGGTTAGTTAACCAGTCCAGCCGACACACTTCATCCACCGTGCTGAACTGTCGCAGGTTGGAGTAATCTGGTACGACTCTGGTTGGCTCGGCCTTGGCTTAGTTATACACCTAGCCAGGGATCATCATCTCCTGCTCTCCTTTCGTGAGGCAGNTCTGGTTGGCTCGGCCTTGGCTTAGTTATACACCTAGCCAGGGATCATCATCTCCTGCTCTCCTTTCGTGAGGCAGACTTTAGTACCTACCTGTACGCCTTACACCCAAAGGAGGGGTGCAAGGTGGCAAGCTAGGAAGGCCGTTACTGCCTTCGAATTCAACGGGAGCTGTAACCAAGCCCCAACTTCACTTTGCAGCATAACCCCCCGGGAACGAGCTCAAGCCACCCGTCAGTTGGAGTGGCCTCACCTCCCAACTCCCTCCCTCTCCTTATTACAGCCCCCAATCAAGACCAACAACAGACGACTGCACTCGGTCGTCACTTCTATCAAGGACGCCAAGTGCCGTTACGGATTGCGAATCCCTGGTTGCAGAATAGATGGACCAGCAGCCCTCAGCGGGCACCCTTCAGCACCGCCAGTCGCAGCGGTACCTACGTCCCAAGGACTGGGCACCAGCTCCGGACAACAGTAGCCACATCAGCAGCAGAGCAAGGAACTACCCCGGGCCACATTTAGTACAAGTAAACCTGTGGTCATGTGCCTACCAGTAAGTAGGATAGCTAAGCCGACGACTGACTTTGTGCCGTGCCGTCAAGCCACGCGCCCTATCTTATATACCGGCTGGGGCCAGGTCAGCAGTCAATAAGGTCAGTCAGTTAAATTGCCAGTGTCTCTGACCGACACACTAAAACCTTGCCCAACCATGACGTCGTCAGCAACCCCACATCACGTGTTGCGTTAAACACAGGATGTACAAAGGAAATAGAATAACAAAAAAATTATGGGGCACTGCAAATGTTTTATAATGACAACTCGCTACAGCGATAATTTATTTTGCCATTGTCGACTATCATTATAACGCAGTTTCACTGTATTTTATTATGTTTTCATTGCAATTTATTCAATTTTAGCTAGGATATTTTATCCTTTTTATAAAATTTTAGAATTTTTCTGGATCCTGAAAACTTTTACTTTAGATGACAGTTTTTGTTACCTACATGTTCGTTACATCATGGCTTGACTGTATTTATAAATGAAATACAATAATTTATAAATAAAATATAAGTAATAGTTTATTTTAACCAAAAATTTGATAGTTTCATGTTAACAGAAATATGAAATACTTGTGATACATAACATATTTTAGACACAACCAAAAACTTCATACATGGGTTGATTTTTCAAAGGTTTGATTAAAAAGTTGTTACGAAACTCGTGAAGTGAAGGCAGACTCACTTAAGGGCTTCCAGGGGCAGCTTGCAGTACGACATGTTCAGCTTCTTGAGGCTGAGTGTGCTCGTGAAGAACTGCTTGAAGGATGGCGGCACCTCCTTAGTCTTCTTGCTGCTGAACGCATTGCGCGACACATTCAGGTGCACTAGGTTCGTCGCACACCCCCGCAACAGTGCCCCAAATATCTGCCACAAAGTGCACAACCACTCAGTCCTGGCTCTAACTCAACACAAATTAACACTGTGTCGCTCTAACTGGTGAGGAAATTCACTATGCTCAACTACTGCTCTATTATTACCAAATTTGCAGTACTGGAAATTTGAAAACTACATTAACTAATCCACTCAGTACAGACTACAGAGACACAATTTTAACAAGCATATAGAATTAGTAAAATATATATATATATATATATATATATGTATTACAAACCTTAAAACATAAAGCCAAAATTAAAAAAAAAAAAAAAAAACAGTAAATTACAGAAATTATAAAAATGTTAGAAAATTATTAAGCTGATAAAGAGCCCTACAAAAACAATGACCAAAAATAGTGATTCACCAATTATCCTAGCAAAGGAAAAATACATAATGATCAAGTATTCTAGGTTAGTTTAAATGNCAAAAATAGTGATTCACCAATTATCCTAGCAAAGGAAAAATACATAATGATCAAGTATTCTAGGTTAGTTTAAATGGAAAAACAATGATTTACCCAGTACCCTAAGTCAATCAACACCCACTACTGGAGTTAGTTCTTTTGTAAATTAAGATAGCCACATTCCACCATATTATATAAGAGCTGTGCCAATTCACAAAATTATGCAGATGTGCCGAATCACCATTGTGCCTATTCTGTAATGTTGATTTACCAATGTGGTGCCAAAGTATGAAAAGCTTTAGGTTTATATTTAAGTGCCATTTTGGGTTACTATTATACTCGAACAATATATTGGTTAAATGTATTGGTTATGTACAGCACAATTAAAAGCAAAATTTTAATTTATTTCTTTTCACAGTGTGCAAAAAGTGAATAGAGTAATACAACAAACCATGCAAGTTCAAGCAATATAAAAATAATATGTTAGTCTATATTTATAAAAATACTTATTTGTGAGCACAGAAAACAATAAGCATGTGTAACGTTGTTCACATGTTTTGTTGCTGTTGGCAGTCAAGTGATAGGCTTGAAACCGAAATAATGAATGGATTACTTTTATATTTGAATTGGTTCTGCANTGCTGTTGGCAGTCAAGTGATAGGCTTGAAACCGAAATAATGAATGGATTACTTTTATATTTGAATTGGTTCTGCTATAAACAGGATTAATGTTACTTGAAAAATATATACCCTCAAACATAATTCTTTCAAGAATCAAAATGTAGGCTAAATGATGATTTGTGCTTGGGAGCTGTGCTACACATCCAGACTGGTATAAAAATATTTGTTTATGAACAGTAACGTTCAAAATTAATACTTGTCCAAGAATTAATTTTCAAGATGGCACAATGAACTCTTAAATACAATAGAACCTTTTTAAAATGAATCTGAATGGAACACTTTCAGAGGGAAACTTCATATGCACACTTGTCTTGTAATAATATACCAAATTGATATACCACATTTACATACATGAAGTACTTTATAATGTTAATAAACTGTGGGAAAACATTTTATAACTAAAAAATACCATCAAAAAATTTAAAATAAAACCTATATCAACACTAAAATACATTGTAGCCTGTATATATAGTTTTTCAAGGGACCAAAATAAGCAGAGATATAATATTAACGAACAAGAGTGCCTCGCCGTGATCTCGGCAGTGAAGAAGTACCGATATCACCTAGAGGGGAAGCACTTCCTTCTCCGCACAGAACCCTCCAATGGCTGAGTGAGTCAAGAAACACCAAGGCCAAGTTCGGAAGATGGGAAATGTTCCAAACAGAGTTTGACTTTGAGGTGCAGCACTGCCCGGGCAAGTCTAATGATATACCGGATGCCTAATTACGCCAGCCAAACCTCAAAGAGGAGGTAATTNCCCCTCCTTCTGCACCTACGAGAAGTCCCGAGGAACATATCCGGCTCCTTTAGCTGCAACTCAGCTGATATCAAATCAGCTACCACCAACAGAGACACCCAGACATCCACGTCTCCTCCAGAACCAAATCCAGCGATTTGAACTTTGAGACGTCATTTGGTCTCGGAGTGGACAACCTGGGATCCCGTGGAAGATATGGATACCATGAAATCTGAGGGCGGACTTATGACGCCACCACCATGACCGCTCGCAAGCCGGTCATCCCGGGATTAAGGAGATGCTTCGAAAAAGAGAACGCTGTACATGGGACGGGATAAGCCGGGATGTGCGACAGTACGTCAACAATTGTGACGCGTACTGTTGTGGCTAAGCCCACCCCGTGCCCTAACCTGCTGAAAAATCCGGTTGGCCTCATACCGCCTGGACTCACTTGGCGGTCGATTTAATGGGGCCATATCCCAGAAGTATGAAAGGAAACCGATACCTACTGGTAGTCGCATACCAGTTTTCCTGCTGGATGGAATCATTTTCCCTACTCAGCTAGGAGACCCAGAACATTATCACAAAATTTGAAACTGAAATTTTTCCCTGCTGGGGGTACCCACAGGCCATACTAATTGATAATGGTACTCAATTTATCAGCCACAAGTTGCAAATGGCCTGCAATGCATGGGGGTTAGAGACATGGACTACCCCCCCATACAACCCACAAGCTAACTCCACTGAGCGGATAAACCAGGAGCTGAAGAAGAGCCTCCGCGTCAGTGTTGGCAAAGATCACCATCACTGGGATAAGCATTCGCCCAACATTCTCTTCACTCTCAGGAGAAGAAACAGCGAGGCAGTAAATACCAGCCCCAGCCAGCTACTTCTAGGACGAAATATCTGCCGCCCAGGTGACTGGCAGTAGAAACAAGAAATGCCGCAACAAGAGGACGTCAGGTTGGCAGCCCTGGCCTGGGTCACAAGGGTGCCGGCCACCCAAGACCATTAGATAGCCCATAAGTATCCATAACTTTAGACGGGGGTGAGAAGTTTCCAGATGGGTGAAATAGTGCTCCTCAACAACCACCTACTCAGGAAGGCTAATGGGAAATTCAGCGCCGGACTTGTCGCCAAGTGGGAAGGTCTGTAAAAGATTCTGGGAAGACAAGAGAATGGGTACTGGGCGGAGGACAACCGAGGATGAATCTGTAAGGCCACCAGAGGACAGGTTCACCCTTGTCCAGCCTGTACCCAGGACCCCGAAGAAGTGCAAACTGCAGACGACGAGGAAGAAGAAAAGGGGGAGATTGAAGATGACCCCCTGCCACCTACACTCGCCNGACAGGTTCACCCTTGTCCAGCCTGTACCCAGGACCCCGAAGAAGTGCAAACTGCAGACGACGCGGAAGAAGAAAAGGGGGAGATTGAAGATGACCCCCTGCCACCTACACTCGCCTAACTTCCACCGCCAACCTTCTGGGACGCAGAATTAGACCAGACCACAAGAGAAGGAAGTGTTCAACCAACTCCCACAAAAGAGAAATCACAAGTACTTCGGAGAGTAGCGTCCCTTAGGACGCTGCCCTCCACCCCAACAGACTTCGGAAGGCGAGTGGCTGCCAGGTTCAGCCACATNCTCGCAAGCCGGTCATCCCGGCATTAAGGAGATGCTTCGGAAAAGAGAACGCTGTACATGGGACGGGATAAGCCGAGATGTGCGACAGTACGTCCACAACTGTGAGGCGCACTGTTGTGGCAAAGCCCACCCCGTGCCCTAACCTGCTGAAAATTCCAGTTGGCCTCATACCGCCTGGACTCACTTGGCGGTCGATTTAATGGGGCCATATCCCAGAAATATGAAAGGAAACCGATACCTACTGGTAGTTGCATACCAGTTTTCCCGCTGGGTGGAATCATTTCCCCTACTCAGCTAGGAGACCCAGAATATTATCACAAATTTTGAAACTGAAATTTTTCCCTGCTGGGGGTACCCACAGGCCATACTAATTGATAATGGTACTCAATTTATCAGCCACAAGTTGATAATGGCCTGCAATGCATGGGGGTTAGAGACATGGACTACCCCCCCATACGACCCACAAGCTAACTCCACTGAGCGGATAAACCAGGAGCTGAAGAAGAGCCTCCGCCCCAGTGTTGGCAAAGATCACCATCACTGGGATAAGCATTCGCCCAACATTCTCTTCACTCTCAGGAGAAGAAACAACGAGGCAGTAAATACCAGCCCCAGCCAGCTACTTCTGGGATGAAATATCTGCTGCCCAGGTGACTGGCAGTGGAAACAAGAGATGCCGCAACAAGAGGACGTGAGGTTGGCAGCCCTGGCCTGGGCCACAAGGGTGGGCGTCACCCAAGACCATTAGATAGCCCACAAGTATCCACAACCTAAGACGGGGGTGAGAAGTTTCCAGATGGGCGAAGCAGTGCTCAACAGCCACCTACTCAGGAAGGCTAATGGGAAATTCAGCGCCGGACTTGTCGCCAAGTGGGAAGGTCTGTAAAAGATTCTGNGCCAGATGTCTCCGAGACCATAGCCGCCAGCCCGCCTCCTGGGACAAGGAGTACAGTCACCAAGTCAATGTGGTAGGGGTGCCTGAAGAGTCCCTGTCCCAGACGGCGACACCACCAACGTCCACCCCGGAGGACGTAGGTACCACCCAGACCTCGACGCCAGATGGCTGAGAGATCACCGCAGCACGACTTTCTGAATGAGAGGAAGTGCCCACAGAGCTCTTGTCTCAGATGACCACCACCACCGCCTTGTCCACCCACGAAGATAAGGCCACCCAAAGAAGCCTCAATGCCGGACGACGCCCGTGAAGAGAGAGACAGTGCTACGAGGAAAACTGGCAGCCACGTGCCAGCCCGAGCAAGTGCACAGAAGAGCAGGAGTTACAGAAGGCAACGTCAGAGACTTCCAGTGACAGTTCTACATCACAGCTACTCCTGAAATCCACGTACCGAATTTACGTAACAAAGGAGGGGGAAGGGGGGCGAATTAACACATGATGCGTAGCTGGCAATATCTTTTTTTGTTTCTCCGACTTCAACTCAGCCCGTGAGACATAATAGCAACTGCCCGAGAAAAGAACCAGAAACAGCTACATCCAGAAGACAACTAATACGCTCACGTAGCCAGTTTTATTATTTATGCATGTCAATCCTGCGCCCCTACATGACCAGCCAAACGAAGCCAGTCTGCCCCTAAGCGAGCGTAAATTTGACATGCAACCACCGAACTACCCCACTTCCATCCCTCGCCAAGAGAGTGCAGCTAGGGATTACGCCGTTTACGAAGGGAGGAGCCAGCCAACCGGAGATGTCCGAACCACTGAAGAAAGCTGAAGGGAGGCTTTTGACCGTATTTTAGGCCAGNCATCCCTCGCCAAGAGAGTGCAGCTAGGGATTACGCCGTTTACGAAGGGAGGAGCCAGCCAACCGGAGATGTCCGAACCACTGAAGAAAGCTGAAGGGAGGCTTTTGACCGTATTTTAGGCCAGACGAGCACCCAGAACGTCATTTGTCATCGCTTTGTCAACCTTTGCCTATAAAACTCAGCAGCTCGCCTCACCACTGCCGTACTAGGACTCTCTGCTCCCAACGTGTCTTCAAGATCTACTACCAGTGAAGCTTGCTTCTACCCCCGACACACACTCCACTAGGGAATGCTTACCCCGTCCCTTCAGGACTACACTAGACAACAGTAAGTTTGGAGTAATTCTCATGACTTCTTTATTTGTTGCTGTTTGCCTAACAGGTCCCCTTCACCTGTTATTAACATACCTTTCTCCAGTTGCTTGGTAATCATGAAAGCCTAGGAGTTAGTGCGGGTCACCATATTATTCTACTCAGAATAAATACGTTTAAGACTACACAAGGCAGAGGCAGGTTACAGTATCTTGCCAACCAGTTTCCGACAGTAGAGTACGACCGCAAACTCCCTTAGCTGGGCAGCACATACGTCACACAACACCACATGATTCACCGGTTACCCATACCGTGGGCCCAGTGCGCAAAGGCACTTGGCGCACATGCACAGTAGAGCCCTCTACTAGTTATATTCCATAAGGAAGCAATTAGACCACCCAAGCCACCCAGTCCACTACGTGAAATTCTTCACCAGTTGGAGTGCAAAGACCAACGCGGCGTGACGCCATTGCGTCTAGTTACTATAATTAGGGAATTCTGTCGCCTGCCCTTTGTTTGCTGCAACGCCCAGTAGAACCTACCCATGCCCTTAACCCAACGAGGAGGGACGAAGTGGGAAGATAAGAAGGCAGCTACGGATCCTACTACCAACCAATTGCCAAGTAACCCAAGCCAGTCAGCTTTCAGCCTTTACTCCACTTGGAAACAGGCACAAGCCGCCCACCAACTGCAGGGGCCTCACTCCTCAGTCTCTCCTAGATATATGTACGTGCNCTACTACCAACCAATTGCCAAGTAACCCAACCCAGTCAGCTTTCAGCCTTTACTCCGCTTGGAAACAGGCACAAGCCGACCACCAACTGCAGGGGCCTCACTCCTCAGTCTCTCCTGGATATATGTACGTGCCACCCAATAAGACCAGCGGGACTCCACACCCAGTTGTAGTCTGCCTTCGACTTGGCATGCCCATGGGACTGTGCATTGCCAACACCGTACATCCACCAACGCCACCCCTGCTGCCACCACCCAGAGCCCAGTTCGTTAAAGGCAGGTGCAAATGCACACAAAACAAGCCCATAAGACCTACCAGGGTTCATGGCCTGAACCCACTTATGTGGTAGACTATGTGATGTGCCAAGCTTGCCGGCCGTCATGCANTGTGCATTGCCGACACCGTACATCCACCAACGCCACACCTGCTACCACCACCCAGAGCTTAGTTCGTTAAAGGCAGGGGAAAATGCACACAAAACAAGCCCATAAGACCTACCAGGGTTCATGGCCTGAACCCACTTATGTGGTAGACTATGTGATGTGCCAAGCTTGCCGGCCGTCATGCATCATATGAAATCTTAAGTGACGGGACAGAAAGATTCTTCTATTTGTGCAATATTCAATACATGATAAAAGCGGATAATTTATCATTATTTATATAGGAATTTTGCTGAGGCATCTGAATATTTTTGGTGGATACAATTTTTCGGTACATGCATTTTTGGTACATCAGAGTCCATTGAGTAATAGAATAGAAATTTACAAAAAAAAACACATTTGACGGAGTTAAGTGTATTGTACTATTCATTGTGAGCAATTTAAGTATTATTGAAGACAAAAATTTGGTTTAGGCACATATAAGAATCTTATTCAGAAAATTATAGTAATCAGTGCATTCTCCTAAATTTAGAATATATAACACTTCAGTGCTAGATGTACAGTAAATTCTCAATTCTAGGACCATGGTTCCCCAAAAAATGGCTGTTATTTCAAATAGGTTTGCTATTACAACAAAACAGCGAACATTTGTGTCAACTGACACAGATGCTTTAAAAATACCAGTCAAATATAANTATTTTTGGTGGATACAATTTTTCGGTACATGCATTTTTGGTACATCAGAGTCCATTGAGTAATAGAATAGAAATTGACAAAAAAAAACACATTTGACGGAGTTAAGTGTGTTGTACTATTCATTGTGAGCAATTTAAGTATTATTGAAGACAAAAATTTGGTTTAGGCACATATAAGAATCTTATTCAGAAAATTATAGTAATCAGTGCATTCTCCTAAATTTAGAATACATTACACTTCAGTGCTAGATGTACAGTAAATTCTCAATTCTAGGACCTCCCATGGTTTCCAGGATAAGGTTGTTACTGTATTTTGAAGGGCTCTTTATTGGTAAAAACAATTTCAAATCAATTTTTCTCCATGGTTCCCCAAAAAATGGCTGTTATTTCAAATAGGTTTGCTATTACAACAAAACAGGGAACATTTGTGTCAACTGACACAGATGCTTTAAAAATACCAGTCAAATATCAATTTTATTGCCTGCCATTTTGTTTACTGACAATTTCATTAGCTTGTCAATCCTGGTAACGGTATTATTAATCATTTATTTATATGCCACTTAATGTATTGTTGACAGCAGTGTCATTACAGCTGCAAACATTGGCTTAATCAATTAGAAACAGGGAAAGTATTATCCACAACTACAAATTGCACAAGTTTTAGGGAGACTAACTCACAGTTTCAAGTGCAATATCTGTAGCGGAGATGTCAAGATGCGTGATGGTGTTTGGCTGCGCCAGGAAATTGCACAGGTTCTGAAACAGTAATAAAAATTACAGCTAACAAAGGGTTACCAATGCTCTATCTGTAGAGATAATATTAAATATTGGATAGCGATAAAATCTAAACAACACTGAAATGCATGTTAATACAATGCCAAATATTGAAATGCAAGTTATTACACCACCTAAAACCAAAATTTCAGTTAAAACCCAAAATAAAATTAAATTTATAGCCAAAATATATTATTTTATCTGTAAAACCATTACCAACAATTTGTACCAAAATATGTAGAAACCAAGTGAAAAGAACAATTTAAGTTTTTAGATGATAGGAAGAAAATAATTAATTTTAGGTTGTAATTCTGGCTAAGTGAAAAACAGCAGTAAATATCATAAATTGTGAGGATAAGCTTAAAATGATAATTTAATGAGAATAGCAAAATTGTAAAAGCAAATTTAAAAATAGTTAAATTTCCAGGTTGGAGTGTTTTTTTCTCCATAAAACCATATTAAAGACATTACTTTAAAATTGCAACAAAAAATCCACACGTGTGTTTGTTTAAACATTATAAAATTTTAATACACTATGCATATAAGGATAAATTATTGTTAACTGATCATCAATTTTAAATAATAAAATTTGCATTAAAATAACAGTACAATTTTGGTTCTAATAATGCACAATTTTAGTTATAAAGTTGATATCTCCCCAGTGCAATGGCGTATGAGTAGGTATTGATTCTGCTCTCAGCGTAAGGCGCCAGCAATTGATGCTAACCCTCAGTGTCCAGGCGTAGGAATATGTTGACGCTACTATCCCTAGGTCCAATTTACCAAATAAATTCGCCTTCTTTGCGAGTTAACGTATGTCAGTTTTATTTTCGCTTAACAGGTTAACTTCTACATGAACACACGAGACAACTCCCCTAAATTCGTGTTCACATTCCTGGATGAAAGTGACTGGGTCTTCTTGGGGTCGGCTGGCGAACTCTGGCAGCTGCGGGCCGTCTGCATTACGGGTTGATGTCGCACTGTGGGCGCCTAAGTTATCCAGTCTGTACTGTTCTGCTCGTTGACACATCATACAATAGTAAACAAGTCCAGGGCGGGTGAACCTCTTGTCAGGCCACCCTATACAGCCATGGTAAAAAGTCTGGTTGCAGGTGATACACCTTATAGTGTTGATGCCACGACCAGGACACACCATCTAGTCGCAATGGACAGCTTGCTGTTGTCAGCACTGTTCACATCGGAACTCCAGGCCTTTGGTATAGCGGGATTCGTCGTTCCACCCCAGGCAGCTGTAGTGGAACCCACCTTGGCAGTGCACACACTCAATTAGGAATTGTCCTAGGCCATTGCACGAGGCAATGAGATACCTTTTGATGGGGTTGTCGGAGTCCATGGTAGTGGAGGTTTCGCCAGTGGCGGTGTTGTCTCCTACTTAGGACATGGTCCTGATTAACTAGGTTAGGCGCCATGGGGTTCTCTTGACTCCCCGAAGTCCGGTTCGTCTGGGGTTTTCTCCTGGCTTCTTTTCATTATCTCTGGGTAGTGCTGATCTGATCCTGTCTAATTAATCGGGGTTAATTTAGCCTGTGGCCCCACGTCCAGAGCCACTTCAAAACACTACATCCTTACCCCTTTGACGCGTGACAGTCTAGAGACAGGAGTGCGTCACTGCTAAACAGTGATAGGAGTTCTTTAGTTCTGCACTACATCAGGCGCACAGGTAAAAGGGAGTGAAGACCTACTGTGGCAGAGTCTGTAGTATCTGGCGCTTAGCCTTTATGGTGCCTTTATTGAGGATTGAGCAGGTAGGCCACTGGCTTGGCACGAAGTCGATCTATACTAGTGCTGGTTTGCAGTTGCAGGGTGTTGGCGGGGCTGCTGACTTGCCTACCACTGCCGGTCAACGAGTGCTCGTCGGTGCTGATCCAATGTCGGACCTACTGGCTAGACTGGTTGGTGGCGATGGCGTCTGGTGGACGGCTCGGCGAAGAGGCGTATCTAGCTGCAGCTGGCGGGCCTCCGGCTTACTGGTACTGGTTGGTGAAGATGGATCTGAGTCGTCGATGGGCTCGACACCTAGTTCCCGTGCTAGTCCGAGGCGGAGGAACTCGATAACCAGATGTACAGCCCCGAGGAGTTACACCAGGGAACCAATACACGGCTGGGGGGCAGGGGGACTGTGAGGTAAGGCCTATACAGCAGTTGGCGGGCGGCGTGAGCACGTTCCCTTGGGGTGAGAAAATTGAAGGCTGGGACACGTTGCTTATGCAGTGCTTGTTTGCCAGCTAGGATAGAAGTTGCTTTCCTGTTGCTCCACTTACTACCCCTCATGTGGGTGAAGGGCATTTACCAGGGAATTAGGTGCTATGGTTCACTTCCGCAACCAGGTGGCAGGCAACAATAAACCTAGATAGAGTATGATTCGGAATGGGTAAATCCTTCCTTGCCAGGCCTGGCACTCCCTCCTGCAAGTTTATACGCTGTGGAGGTAGTGGGTTAGCTGACAAGCTGACAAGGGGAATCTGGCCACTTCGTCATGTGTCATTCTGGTAGTTATGGCTCTGCCGTACGTGTGCACCAGGTACCTTTACATGCCTGGTTCATAGTATGGGAGGCAGTCTAATGGGCTGTCTCTTTATGAGGTATGTCTATTCCTTTTTAGGGGACAGGCTGCAGTCCTACACTAAGATCAGCAAAGTCAGTATTAAATCTGCTGTTTCCTGCCTCCCAGTTGTGGGGTGATGCTTACAGAGAGACGACTAAGCACAAGTCACACAAGAAAGAGCATACTGAGGTTAAACTAGATGCGTGTATTATTCTCTCCCGAATAAGATACAATGACCTGTACTCTCTCACTGTAACAAAGGCACTGATTAGCACTTGGAAGGTAAGCAAAGGAAGGTGAAGATGCCTGTCGGCTTGAAGAGCCTGGCCTGAAGGGTGAGAAAAAAAAGAGCACAGAGCAACAACTATGTAGCCGTGGTAACAACTAAACCGTAACTGAAGCTGGGGGTGTCCTTAAGGGACTTAAGGAGGAAGTATGGGGTGTGGGTGTTGACGTTAATGTCAAATGTTAAAGAGGGAACGACGACTCTTCTTGGTCTGCAGCGCGTGCAGGAAGAAGGCCGGTGTTGGTAGTTGAAGATCACTTGTTGGTCTCTCGTGACTACAGGGATAGAGAGCAAATTGAGCAGAGAGCCTTGGCCCGACGACTTGTGCGAAGGAGAGCTGCTGATGTGAACTGACATTCTCCAGCGGAGCAGGGACATATATTCCCGTGTGCTGAGGGTATCTCGGGCGTCCTCGGCCTTCAGGTGGTTTCGGCGGTGGTGGCTCCTCCCCTGTAGGCGAAGCCGTTCTCTGGTGTCATCTCTCCACTCTCGGAGGCAGCAGGAAGACGGCCTGGCTGTTGTGCGGGTTGCATCAGCTGTGCAAGCTCAGGTGCAGTATCGCTGGCATTATTTACTTGGACCTTCCCATTTCACTGGGTTTTATTTAAGGTTGGGGCGATGTAATATATTCTTCTTCCGGGTGCATTATGGTCTTCAGGCATCCACCTTATTATAGGAGACGTAATGTTGGCTTGAGTTGCTGCCGTTCAGGGTTGTATAACTTGTAGGGCACGTGGCGCGCACGTAATGATACGTAGTTGCAGAAAAAAAGAAAGTAGTCTATATACACGTCACACATCAACGTCAACAATGTTGCATTACAGGGGACCAATCAAAGACAAATTCATTCTTTGTGGCTTTAGTTGGTGTTCATAAGAATAGGCGGTGCCATAGCTAAGAAAATATATTACAGACCCGATAGCTTGGGAGTGGAAGGAGCTGGTGTGGACCACCCAGTGAGGAAATTACTTCCTGGTGCCATTGCCTGGGTGTGATCCCCGCTGGAAGTCTTATCAGAGGAGCGGCCTCTCTAGCATCGTTACCAGCTGGGATATATGGCTCCCGACAGATGGTACTCGATCATATAGCAGATTGGGGAGAAGGCTCCCTGTTCCTCCTCAGGGAGAGTTGAGTGAGCAACATAACCGCTACAGAGCTCAACTTCCTCTAGTAATCTCAGCATTACCCACTAACACCGTGATTGTACTTGGATTACAAGCAAGTCAAGCCGCTCATTTAAGTCCCACTGTGACCTTGAGTATTTGCTTGAGTCCGTGGACCCTGGAAATATTCTCCCACTCCTTGCCACAATGGCGACCAGAAAGGCAGCATAACCTGCCAGCAAACGGTGGACCAAACTCTCACAAGAGGTGAGAGCATCATTCAAAGGGTATCGAGTCTGAATCTAGTATTGTTTAATTAAAACAAACAAGTCATTTTTCCACAAGAGACAACTGAACACCAACTTCTTGCAAAAAAATTTGCAAATTTTGATGTACAGGGATTGAGAGTTTCTGGAACCCATGAGGGGTAATTTTATTAAGGTTCTAGTATAACTTTCATGTAATAAAATATGATTTTATGAGAATTACATTTCCAAACCATTCTCACCTCTTACTTGAAACTTTGTGATTGGCAACACTACCATACCATACCTTCTACACACCATTTCATTTCAACATTAACACGAGGGCCACGGTGATGTAGCAGCTAGGGCACTCGCCCTCCACCAAGATGAACCAGGTTTGATTCCTGGCGGGGTCTCTCCCGGATTTTCGCACATAAGAACGTACCAAATAATGCCGCTAGTCAGCTGGTTTCCTCGGGGATATGCCACTTCCCCCACCCTTGCACTTTGATGCTGCTACATTTACACCTCGCTTCAGCCTTATTTACTCTCAAAACCTCATTGTTAAAAGCCATCCACATATTTCCACTCCATCATCAATGCACTATGCAAATGGGTTTTCTGAGGTGTTTTCATATGAACATTAAGTATTACACAGCCATGCCTAACAGCTGAAATAATAAATGACATGTGAAACATACTACAAGTAGCTTCCAATAATTTACATATTTAACATTACCATTCCATTACAGAACAGGACAGTTATTAATGGAAAGGAAATATCATTATCAAATAAAATATATCTGGAAGTGAACCCTTTTCAACATGAGCAGTTCAAAGAACATGTGGACCAAGTACCCACATTGATGTCCTCGCGAAGGTTGTTGCCACTGAAGTCGAGGTGGATCAGCGAGCTGGGCATGAACTTGTTGAGGGAGAGCGCGTGGGCCAGCTGGTTGATGCCCTTCGACGTGAGGCCGCAGTGCGACAGATTCAAGTGCACCAGGCCCTTGGGGACGCGAGCCAGTGGCCCACTCAGGTGGTTCGCACCTGCCAACAACACTCACTACATTCACATGCTCTTGCCTTCATACCCGGCCTAGCCACCGCTCCTTCCCTGCTGCACTCTGCAACCAACCACTGTGTTCCTACACAATACAACAATGTGTGTACTCTACATGGAGAGAGGCAGAACACAGTAACTTCTCATACATTCTAGGGTAGTCAACCATCAATACTGCTTGTGAATGACTGAAACCTCTGCGGACATGGGTGAGGTTGGACTGTAGTGGGAATCGCCAGTTCCTGGACAACATGCTCTATAGCAGTTCTTTACTCATCAGACCATTGTGACGTCGTACAAACACGGTTGGTATGTTTAGAGAATATCACACTCAACATGACATTTCTCATATGTTTGTATCACATTTGAACCTACTACTGATTGGTGAGTGAAGATATTTAATACACTCATACTGGTGCCGGTACATGTAATTAGAGAATACTTGTCTTGGTCTTCTAAACTTCAACTAAAAAGAGGAAATATATAATTATATGAGCTGTTAAAGAACCATGACAATGGAGCAGAACAAGGAGATGTAGCTTCACTGGTGAGCCTTGCCACTCATTGTGAAATTTTTACAGAAGTAATTGAAGCACCAATAAAGTCAACATGAAAGGAAAATCAAGTATAAAATTTAAATGATTCTAAAAGCTTGTAATTCACACCTAGGGAACAGTCCACTTGGCAAAAAAGAACTACTATCGAAGAGGATGATTTTGACTAATTTGCTATCAAAAGCACCATAATAACTTCTACGTGTTAGAATAAAGTTGCCAACTATACATTTATAATAAATTTTTTGTGAAGTCAAAGACTGCTGCAATGCTTGTTACAAGATGGAATTTAAATGGAGAAATCTCAAGTTCAAAAAGCAAATATTTGGAAGAGCAGATACTGTGAGATTGCTTCTTACCTACTTACTGTAAGACATCACTATGTGGTAAAGGTGGATCACAATAAAGTGAGCCCTTTTGAAATCAACCAATGAAAGAAATCAATGCCAGTAACTGCATATACATTAACATAAGCAATGTAAACAACACTCATGGCAATGAACTATGAGAAGTAATTCCATGTTTTAACATGATACTCATCTTAAAGTTAAAAATTGACACCTGCAATTTAGTTTCTTTTTGTTGTAGCAAATAAGAATAAACTTTTATTTCTAACACCTTCATATCATTACCTGGCTGACAACATACTAGCCGATTAATTTTTTTGTTTTGGTTTTTTTACTGTCCATGCTTGTGGTGTGTCAAGAAAACAGTGGTTCACAACCAACGTGATTTTAAACGTCTGTTTGTAACTTCTGAAATAACGTATTTATAAACGTAATTTAAAAAAAAAATTTTATATCTGTTTTGAGTGAAGTGACCTTGTTTGTCATTGCTTTCTGCTGTATTTCCACGTAGTTTCTCCTCCCAAATATTCTTGAAATTTCACATAATATGCCGACCTGGAAAATATGCTGCTTCATGCAACTGAAGTCGGCATAAATTTTAAACCTTGAGTAAACAACACGAAACTTCAAATCAGTGTGTTTTGTTATATTTACAATGTGTGTAGCAATTCTGAAACCTTAAATAAACGTGTAAATGTTATGTATTTAGTATTAATGTGATTTCCAATTTAAGAGTTAATACCTCGGCACATGTCACTCTTTTTGAAATCCACCATGAAAATGTTTTATGCAGTAAGTGAAACATTCCTTAGGTGTTGGAAATGCATTAACACCATTATAACGTCTGTCCCAACTGCTTAATATGTAAGAAGCCGATATATCAAACCGTAAATACTAGCTTCCACAACTAACATTCAAGGTAGATAATTTGGGGGAAAATTATATTCTGCATTAAATGTGTGGATGCTGTTTCATGAAAATACACTGATATTGGTTAGGTACTGTGTTTTTAGTATTCTGGTAAAGCTACATTCATATAAGTGTAGGCATTTAAATGCCATAAGCGAAAAGTGATTTATTTCGTAAGCAAAACAGTAAGCCTCAGCAAATATGAAGTTTGGTGTGCTTTAAAAACTGTGCGACTGAATGGCTTGCATTAAGTGACAAGTACCACTGTGGAAGTACGCTGTAGAAATTTGGATTAACTCTGTTCAGTCACTGAGATTCATGACAATTGTTTTCATTAGTCATTATGTAATATGAATGCCCACCATTCGCTTGTGTATAGTTTTGTATTGTAATATTGATTTGCGAGATATTTATGTAATATAATTATACTCGTAAACGTTGTTGATAATAATTCTTAGGTAATTTAACGACCATTTAAAGCACATTGTCTTCTGTATGAAGAAGTAAATACACAATATTATCCAAAAGTGTGCTTTCAGGCGAGCATTTCTGCTATTCAAACTTTTTAAAGGTGAACATTCAAAATGGCTTGGTGTTGTTTTTATAACTGGAAAAAGAATAATATTTAACTATTCTGCTATTTTGTTGACAACATAAACCAAAAATATTTTCTTATGACTTCTGAAGTGTTGACCACAGTTAATAGCATTAATTTACGTCCAAACCGAAAAATAATCGTGAACACCAATCAATATTTATAAACCAATATTATTTACTGCAATTAACTTGTACATGTGTAGAGTACTGTTTACAATATTTGTTACTTTTTGTTGTTTATTTAACATGTATGCAGTGGACATATGAGCCAGCTGATGTAAACGCCAGCTGAAAGTTAGACGGCAGTATTTATTTTGATACATACGTTGCAAGACATGTAACCAACAGACTGAAAGTAGAAATTTAGCAGGGCTTTCAAAGGGGCTCACATTACCATAAACAGCCTTTAAGTAGAAAGATTATATAAAGGAAAAATTTTATTGACAACAATTTAAAATTTTCAAAGTGCTGGCAGCACAATAAACAATTAGGGGTGCAAGAAAATTCAAGCAAAGGCAGGAGACTATTTCTGCTGCATGACGTCACTTCCCTTCTGTCCAACCACACACCATCAGTCACACACAGTATGTACATGGCACAATCGTATATTTATTTCATCTGGAACCATGTCCTCAAAGTGGGATTGTAGTTGCAAGTCGCTAGAAACCTAATAACGTAAAAATTCCCTAAACAAAAAAAAATCTGTTGACTTTATTTTATTATTTTGCAAGTTGTGACCCACTTAAATTATACTACACTAACTGCTATTTTATTTGCATTTTGCCTATTGAATATTTGAAAATTAACAAGAACATCGCTGCATATAACTATTAAAATGTGAATAACTTTCCAAAAATTTACCAATAAAAATGACTACCAATTTAATGAATAACATACTGCATGCAGATACAGCTATGGTTTGATGAAAGGGACAGGGGGGGGATTGTGGTAGATGCTGATGCAATAATTTTGTTTTCTCACAAAAGTGTCTTCCTTTAAACATTCACTGCTCTACTCATAATAAAAAAATTTTAAAAAATTAAAAAATTAATTCTTTAAATGAAAAAATGAAAACTAAAGCTTCTTAGCTGAAAAATAACGGTTAACAATACCGTATTGATTACAAGTATCTCACAAAAAAAAAATCTCGAATTACTGAATTTCTAACAGCAGCAGAGCCCCAATTTTGCAACTGTCCACAGTTCCCGAAACTACTGTAAAAAAAAATTGAAACAAACTAATTTTGTACCCTAAAAAATTATGTTTAAAGTGTGTTTATCACATGAAGTTTGTGTTTAATCATCTCTGGAGTAAAACCAACATGTTTATAAATGAAATATTAATTAAATAGGCACACATCTTCCAAATAAAATGATATCCCAGACATGTGGACTTGATCTCCCCTTGTTGTTAATGTTTAAATATTACATGGCACATAAGTTTTATAGAGTGGTAAGTCCATTTTCAGTAGACTTTTGAGAAACATTGGAGGTAATACTCAGTTATTTCAATAGATACACGTCTTCTGAATAACCCAATAATGGGGGACGACATTGTGACGATTGTGTCATCACAGCCATTTTCTGGTGACAAATAGTCGAGATTTTTGTAGAGGTTGGCAGCCCCTGGATTTGTTTTTGTGTGTGTCATTTGAATTGTGCATAGTAATATTTATAAACACGAGCCGGTCATATATTAAAACCTTTATTTATTGCTGTGATAATCAATTTTAACTTATTATTAAACGTGTTTCTTGTTATGGGAGTCACTGCTTGACAGTGCTGTGTTTGCTGTTGAGGTACCATGAATAGTTCTTGGAGAGAGTCGAGCCTTGGCTGTCCGACGGTGCAAGGTAATGCTAAAGTCGGTCATCGTCGTGAGTCAGAACTGGGCAGTGCAATGCGGGGGTGGTCAACGGACTTAGAATGTTGAATCCCCGTGGACTGTTAACGTGTTTGCAGAGACTGGGTGCAGTAATGCGGACTTGGTTGATTTATGTCACTGCCTGTCCAACACAATTGTTGCATGCTTGCATACGAAAAAATTAGTGTACCGCTCAACATGTGGTTTAACATTCCTACTAATTGGGTCCAGAGTCAAGACGCCCATGGTGGCTGTTTTGTTTATGGCTGCTCCGGTATCCAGTAGGAATTACGCTTGTGATTGCCATTATGCATTTTGGGAACTATAAGCGCAGAACATGATTACATGTACATGTTGTTTGGCTGTCAACTTGGGGTTTTTCATAGGCGACGCGCATGAAGAGGTACGGCTGTGCAGCCAGATGCATCAGCTGGTGTGGGTTCCTGTTTTCTGGTGTGGTGTGGAGGCCACGCGGCTGCGTCCAGTGAGTAGATCAACTACAGGCTTTCAATTGCAGGTACTATTACATCGCTTCTACTTTCACGCTCATAGTAATTCGAGGGGGGTTATTTACTATGCGTATATGTGTAATTTATTTTACAAGTTATGTGTGAATACTATGTTTCAAAGTCGCGGCTCCCCAGCTTGCTTTAATAACTGTAACAGCTGTAACTGTAATTGCAATGGTAATAAGCGATGCTTTTGTATTAACCTTTTCGTGCAGTAAAAGCATTACAGTAAAGCTACAAGTTTCATTTTACCCAAAGACTGTAGCATCTAGTTGATTTCTTCTATAGGGACAGATTCAAAAGCAAGCTCACCAGTACTTCTACTTCTGGCAACGGTAGCACAAGGACTACTTACACCAGCTGCAAGTTCAATCAAAGTGGACAAAGCGCATGTTGAATATGAAGCCTAATACCAAGGTGCTAATACAAGACCCTAACCAGCCCCTCTTTGCTGAGAACAAGTTTTTGTGTCTTGTCAGAATAAAGCAGTTGCGTACTCAAGATAACCGCTTAGGCACGTGTTGTTGAAGGACGCTGTGTCCATATCAACATACTAATTACTTGAAAAGGTAGACGTATGCTTAATAAAACACATCATATGATGCACAATCTCCAGTGTACAGCATCCATAAAGTGCAAAGCAAACTTGTGAACATCCTTGGAGGGATAAGCTTTGGCTGTCTTTGAATGTCCTCGTTTCCTCTTCACTGTCTGGAATTTTTTTGATGGGTTCCAAGAATGATTTTGTAAAATTACAAACCTTATAAAATTTATGCTCGTAAAAAAGGGGGTTGCCAACACTGTTGCTATGCACACAGCAGTGGAGAGTGTGTGCTCGATACAAAGCTTCTCCTTACATCGCAAGTCCCGTGCACTGCCCAACCTCCCAGACTCGTGCACCAGATGCAGTTAGGATAAATGTTTTAATGGGTTTTCAGACTTTTCACCAAAACTATTTTTGTTTTACAGATTGTGGCCTACCAATTCATGACAGCAACACAACCCCTATATTTTGTTACTGCATGCTAACAAACCTACTTATTAATAAACTATGCTTGCAATTTTCTTGCACTTTTGCCTACAATTATTAATTTAAATTTTTGTAAAATTTTTTTAAACTGTTTTACAGAGAATAATGTAAAATTGCTACTGTTGCAAAATCTGTGGTTGCAAAATTGGGGGGTGTATTGTATTTCAACAAATTTCTGGAAAAATGTAAAAATTAATACATTTTGCTGATGCAGTGGCACATGTATTACCAAAATTGATTGTGGTTTATGTACTGTTAAAGTGTGTGTGTGTGTGGGTGTGTGTGTATGCTTCCAAATCACCACCAACTTACAATGTTAATTGCACAGAATGACAGCTTCCCTGTACTTCCCTTCCAAAAATACAGATAATTGCGCAATTAAATTATATCATTACTTTAAAGAATTTACAATTAAATGTAATACGGTTGTGTAAATAAATCTTTTTTTCTTATGAAAGGAAAAACAAAAAAGTGTTACGAACTTTTGTAAAAATTGAAACAGAAATGAAAAATAATTATTGAAGAGCAAAATATTCATTACAACAAATTTGTTGCAAAATAAAACAAAAAAAAATGGAGATATGGAGTATATACCAGAGGAATTTTTGCCTATATCTGAATTTCCATTTTATGTAGTAATTTTAGTTTCAAAATAATGAAAACAAACAAAATGATTAACACACAAAAATTTTCTTTGCTGGTACACTAAATGAACATTCATTAAACACCTTAATATTCATTGACACCAAAAATTTTAATTTCATTACAACTTTAGGCAACCAAATTTCTTACTGAAATGAAAATGAAAGTTGTAATATTTTTTTTTCGTTTCAGTGTGGCGAAAATTCACACAACTATAAAATGTAATATTAACACAAAATATTAACGACTTCAAGGGCTCCATCTGCCTGCAGTTAATTTGTACATTTGAGGCCTCAAAACGTGTGAGCTCTAAGGCCCACTCTTGCTCGCTCACTCACCACTTGCCTCGTTGCCTCAACACACGAGGCACTCGACCAGCAGGCAGTCTTTCCGTTGGTGACTCCCCGATGTGACTAAGCAGCGACCCTATATTTTTATGGCACGCTAATAAAGATAAAAGTATGATGCATGTCTAAAAACCACCCTAAAGTTTTTGTATAGAAAATGTGGCAGATAAAATTGATACTAAAAACACCGATTTTAGGCATTCATTTTCATGTCCGAAAAGATAATCCTTGGAGCTGAAATTATAAATTTAAACTCTTCTCTGGACAGACAAGAAACGTTTAACCACATTTTGTATTGTGACACCACAATAAAATATCCAACCATTCTTCAATTGTGTGTTTTCTGTAACACAACATTTCATGTGCCAGCCAGGCGGAGCCCTTGATGTTTCAGAAGCACCAACACAAAATAAACAAAATTAAAAATAGTGTTACTATACTATAAAATCTGGACTAACATATTGTGAATACAGAATCTACCAGTTGCAGGCCCTATGCTATATGTACACAAGCACAATTTACACACTTCCTGCAAAAATGCCTCCTCCCTAAGTCTGTGGCTCTGCTCAATTGATATGCCACCTTCCCACAAGATGGAGAACCCAACTCTTCATGGAATCACATAGGCAATGTTTTGATGCACCCAAAGAATGCAGTGGGCATCACACATATTATGTTAATATGTACCTGGAACCTTAGGTAGGAGTGGACAAGGTTAGGTACAGGTAAATCTACACAGGATGGATCAATACTAATTTTTTTACAAAAAAAAACTTACTTTGTACTGTGTTAAATTTGCGTGTTGACAGTTCAAAACCACTATTATTTTTTATTGTCACTTTAGTGCAGATGGCAGCCCTTTATGTTGGCACATGGCGTTTTTGTTGGAAAAGAATACTACATCACTGCTTTAATAAGTTTATAGGGCAAAAAGTGTGGTATTAAGCATACTACACGTTACAATTCTGTTTATGTACTAGCCTCTAAAATTATTAATTCATAAAAACCATGAAAGTCAAAACTGTGGATCACTACTGCTAAAAATCACATTTTCAATAAATTTTTGTGTAGGAAACAAAGGCCAACAAATACAAATGTAGAAAATTCAATGCACCAAGATATTAAAAAAAGGCTTATATGTTCAATTCAATACAAGGAAAAATTAAATAACTGTGGTTATGAATTGTTAACAAAGTTAATAAGAGACAAAAAATTTATATATATATATATCCAAAATGTTACTAAGAAATGTTGTTTTGGACCACTCAATATTAATTTACCCACATGGGGATGTTAGCACATAACATGCAACTCTAAAACACCTCACATGTTAAAAAAGAACAGAAGGAAAAGTTAAAAGAAAAAAATTGCTAAAAGTAAAAAATTACTTCTATAAATAAGATGCAATATTTACAATGGTTATAATGATGTGAACTTTAAGGATGGTAAATCAAACCATTGAATGTTATATGAAATGATGAAATACTCTAAATACTGTACAAAGCGTAATAATGTACAACAACACTATTATTTAAGTCTGAAAGCATTAAATCCCATATACGTACAGTACATACTCGCAATCCACCCGTACCACATTAAATTTGGAGTTATTTTAAACAGCAAAATAAACGTTTAAAAAAAATTACTTCCACCAAGTTTTTAAATTGAAGTTAACCACTTTTTATACAAACAGTACGTATATAAAGAAAGCGCATTCCTGCAAATAAGCAAAACTTAAAAAAAAAAAATATCCCAGTTAACAAAAATATGCAAATTACTCATCATTCAGTCCTAATAAACTGTACAAAATTAAACATGGCTTTCTATAGTGATACATGGAAAATAACACTTTCTATAATTTGTAGGTGCTAAAACCTAAAATGTGATGGTATAATTTCTGCAGTGTGCAACTCAAAAACCCAAACCCACCCAACAGCTTTCCAGTTATATTTAGGCATATTACAAGTTAAGAGCTTAGTAGGCGACACCACCAAGCAATCTCAATTACTTTAAATCAACCCGCAAAGCCAAAATTTTGTAAAGGTTGTCTCAAAGCCTTACATTATAACATCAACTGCATAAGTGAAATAAGAACCGAAGTTCTGCAGAAAATTGCCATCTCTCTTCGTTGCAGCCAAAACTAAACGGTAGATGTGCAGGGTGTTGGTATAAATTGAGAAGTCAATAGGAATCTCCTGAGAACATCAACACATAACCACATGCACTACTACTCGACTACACATACTCGTCACAATGATTAGTACACATATGCATACACTACAGTTATTTTCATGCTGAACAAATTTAAAATCCCATTATTTTTCAGTTTCACTAAATAAGGTTGTGCTAATTACAATAAAAGGAAAATTACTGAGAAATTAAAAAAAAAATTACATACGAGAGGAACATGCATGTGAAAGAAAACATGAAATTTGTCTTGCCTCTTATAGATACAGCATGTAAAAAATGAGCAGTTAATGTGTACACTTACATCATGTTTTTTGCCTCAACAATATTAGCAGCACATTTATAGTTTTTGGTATTTGTGTGTGGAAATCAAAAACTATGTTTGCATAAATAAAGCTTTTATGCCCTCCTAGGAATATAAATGCCATATTCTAACAGTTCATAAGTAATAATTATTAACATATTGACAAACAAACTACAATGCTACCGTTACAAAGTTGATGGACTGTGTTAACGAACACTTTGCCCCACAGATACATTTCATACCCATTTTTATATGGAAAAGAAATTTAAAAAGATTTAATTCTTAAATGAATAGCTTTAACATTAAAGAAAAACAGAAAATTGAAATTAAAATTCTTGGTTGCTAAAATTATTAAAGTTCTACTGGTCTTTAGATTAAGTAAGATGAAATATAAATACGTCAGCAACTACGAAACACATATTGTATATCCTGCTGCTGCAACACAAAAATGTTATCTCTGTCTTCAAATGGTAGAGATCTGCGAGTAATCAAAAAAATGGAGCTCGAGCCAAATACCTGCTTGTCGCTCGAACTCTGTTCAAAATATTTTTCAGGCTCAAAAAATTTGAGCTTCAATACAAATGTTTGGTCATCCAGTCGGTGACCGACGAGACTGAGTTTTACTATTAACGAAAGAAAACAACACAATGTTTATTGATCAAATGTAAGTATTTGAAACGTAGGTGAGTTCCCGTAAAAATGATTCCTCAGAATTGTATTAACAGCAAAATTAGCCTAAATCTAGGCTGCAAACCCGCCTAAGATGCAGCACCTGACTGCATAGTTTGTCAAATGTTTGTTAGAAAAGAAGACGTTATTCATTCATGAAACAAATTTTTAAAAAGGTAAATGTGTTACGGTTAAAATTATTCTTCATAATTGAATGGATGAACAAAAATTCCAGTTAAAATTTGCATAAAAACAGGGTTGCGGATCGCTTAATGGTGCAGATGCCTACAAGATAGTTTGTTAAAAAAAATTAGGTCATTCACAGGGGCACTTGTTTTTACAAGGCATGACATAACTCATTATTTACAAAATTTGCTTTAAATCACTAAATTTTTACAAAATTTGCTTTATTTATTTGAAATTGCTAAATAAGCAAATGCTTTATGAAAGCACAAAATAATTGTGTAAGATAAAACACGTGAAGTAAAAAATGTACTAGTTTGTTCGAGCGATTGATTGCAAAAGTAAGGGTTGAATTGATCGCTAGTCGGAAACACAATCGATAGTACATATCAAATGAGACATAATGGTGTTCTAGATTATTGGAGAACGTGTTGCTTTAAACTTGATGTTAAAATTTTTGGTACAGTAATGTAAGTTATACCCTATTCACAGTAACGTGAGCTTTTGAAAGCCCTCCCATTTGCAATAATAGTCAATAAATATATTATATTTTAGCCTTAGACATTAACTTCTGAGTGCAGTGGAATATACTCACTGTGTTTATTACTTTCATGGCAATATTTATTTAAAAGGTGGTTAAAGAATAAAAAATTGCTGAAAGGAAAAAGTAACTAGGACCTCAAAAGTGTTCACTTTACTGTAAACAGCCTATACCAAGGAAGAACTTTATATTTGTCAAAACTTCAAAACTTTAACATTGCAGTGTGCAAGGATTGTAATAAAAATATAACAAGCATGTGTGTGCCAAACATGCAAACTCCAACAGTACGGCACGTAAACATGAACAATTGGTCCGGCACATCTGAGAATTTCGAAAATGTCAATAGGAAACTTGCAGAAAACCGAAATATACGATGAATGGATTATTTCAACACAAGTGGATTTTATAGCCGAAAATTTGAACAAAAATAAAGTTATTTTGCATAATTTTTTTTATGCATTTATAACTAACAAATTATGTACACAAAGCACTGAGCTGGTAGAAGTGTTTTCTGTAAATTAACCTGAACAAGAAAAACCCATTTTATTTTAATGAAATTTTTTAATATTTTGGTACTAAAGCTTTGAAAGATATAAAGGTTGTAAATGTTGCTAAATCACTAACAAATAATCGCTATATTTTACTGCCAAATATTGTCTATCATTTTAGATGGCAATCTATATATAGCAATAATGTTTTGTGTTAAGATATTCTTCTCAATATTATAACCTCTTCTGGATGAGTGTTTTTTTATGCGGTTTAGCTGCTCCCAGGCAAATTACCGACATTTAATAAAGGAGTAGAAATATTATCACAGTCCCACGTTAGAACAGTTGCACATACAGACGACAACCAGTAAGAAAATAAAATTTAAGTATGATTTTTTTTATCGATAAACTATAAACTATCTTTTTACCTATAATATTTCTTGTCTATTACTTATCAATCCATGTACCGCAGTTAGCACTAAACACTTGAAGTGGTAAACCTTCGGAAAAATTTACTCGTTTTCCTATTTGTAGCTTCGTGTCATGAGTAAGAATCATTTTATTTGAAATGGATATTATGCTGTCTAGTTGAAAGGTGTATTAATTAAAATATATATTT
>NQII01003062.1:276909-291567 GCA_002778355.1 Clitarchus hookeri
CCCCCCCTCAATGACTTCAACCTTCCTTTACACTCGTTCAAGCATTGTATTGGTTCCCTATTATTATTTGTAAACTTTTTTTGCAATGCCCTTTTGAAAGCAAGACTCTCATTTGAATACAAGATACCCTTAACATTTAGTAATATATAACCCTGTTTGCATATTACATCCCCATGTTATTCACATTTTCCCTCTCTCTATTGTTCATTTATCTTAACCCCATTTTGTTGTTCAACATTTGTGTTATTAAAATTTTGTTGCCATTCTCTATGATTTTGCTCCAAAATGTCAAATTTTTTTTCCAAATTATGAAACTTATTATTTTGTTTTACTCTACCAGCCTACATTTATTTTTGTAGGGCTTCTATTTTTTCTAACAACAACCCAAATGTTTGTTTGAAATTAGGCATTTGTCTCTCTACTGTAGTGTCTGGAATTACAGTGTCCCCAAACCCTACAAAATTGTTTTGTTCTTCACGGCCACTCATTTTTACCAAAATTTAAACAATTTTAACTGCAAAATACAAATTTACCTCAAATAACCCAATTTACCAAGACTTAAAACTTTTTTCTTCTAAACCTATAATCACAATTTTTTTCCCAGCCCTTGCAGTTTATGGAGAGTTGCTCCCAAAATGTCCCTCAGTGTGAAGAACGGCATGGAGCATCTGCAGACATATTTCAGATGTTATGCAGATTGCAATCAACATCCCTCAGGGCACTGCATCTGTCCGCTCTCCTGTAATTTTGAAGTGTAGCAAGATATATTTCTCGGGCGTGGTTCTTCCCGCTGCTTAAGTTCACAGCTTCCAAACACCGTAGTTCTAGAAGTTCTTTCTTCAACCACACGTTTGGGTCACCAGTTGTAACATTTTGGTTGAATCAGAAGGCCATAATTCTGTTCATTTTTTATTGATTCGTTCTTCTTCAATTAATTAGACAAATATTTTTCATCTTCTTAAAACAAATAAATACAGACATCCCTTGCTTTACATTATTAACAATGATTAAACTTAAAACTTTTTAACTTTTTGCAAGAATTAAAATAAATATGAATCTATATCATTATATAAATTTTTACTTCTTTTATACACCTACACACATGCATACGTTCTCGGCGGTGGTGGCTACATTTGTTACAGAAAAAAAGTTTGTGTACTACTTCATAACTTCTGTTGTTACCTGCTCTCTGATTGGCTGTCGTCTCACCACGCCACACTACTTATCCAATCAGCAATGACGAGATGAGAGCCAATTACGACACTTTTCTTTAATTTTACGTGATTGAAAAATTGCAATACTTTACACCTTCTAAGGACCAATGAACAATAACAATAGCAATACTTGATATCCTCCAGGGATAAAATGAATAATAACAATAAAATCAATAACCTCTAATTATCTCTATGTGAACAACCTCGTGACTTAACCAAAATTACACTGCACAATGCAACTTGAAAATTATCTTAATTAATCGTCACCACAACCAAATACTCCAAAACCAAAAAGGTAATAATAATATAATAATCATAACTGAAAAACTGCAGCATTACAATGTTTTCTGAAAGTGTATCAAGCTTATATAGTAATACAGTTTAGGCAAAACTGGCTAATATTAAACACATGAACAAAACATTACAAATCCCTTGTATACCCATTGACGTAACAGCAGTCACACCAAACAAAGAATTTACATGCATAATTTCACCTACAACGTGTGGGCACCGCTGTCTCACACGGTGTCGACTGGCAAATGAGGTCCTCATGGCCACCGCCAAGAGTTCTGCATTGCGAAATTTTAGTTGTCATACTGAACGAGAGAGGAGTGCATAGGTGATGACATCCCCCTCCTTCCCCCCCTTCCCCTCAACCGGCAAGGTCTGGCTTGCACAGTATGATTTTTTTGAAAATGGACCTATCACCATGAATGGAAGAAAATGGAAAGAATTTGTGATCAGGAGAGCGGGAGACCAGCGATTTTCGAGTATAAAAGACTGTTTCCTGAACTTCTGAAGGAGAGATCCTGACACCATCTCTCTGAGCAAAACAGAGGAGGGGGGAGGATCATCAAAAATATCTTGGTGAACTATAAGAAACCAAAGTTATGTAAATGCTGTAACCATAATTCTTTTAATGTAACTTTTTAAATATTTTTTATTCTTGTTGTTTTTTGGGAATTATACTAAAATTATAATGTATACCTTTAAATTTTTTGATATCAGATGATATTGTAATATAACTATTTATCGCACACAAAAAAAATACACAAACACACATATTTTGTAGAAACTCAAAAGCTAAAATCAGGATTACAATTTGTAATCTGTCACACACCAGACCTCTTATACGTTGTCTTCACTGCCCCCTGGCGGGAGTAACAGTTAAACCTTTTTTCTGCTATATATAAAGTTAAATTTTTGGAGTTTGCAAAACATAGGAGTTTGGAGTTTGAAAGACGTATTTGCTGCATGTTTTCAGATTGCAATCCGTTGCAATGTTACACAAAAAGTTTTAACTTAAATTGTTATTTGTCTGAAAATTGCAGTTTCACGAATTTTAAACATTGATTATAGGGCAGAGATGCCTCAACATCTACTAAATGTGATTTATTATCCACATCATGTAAATTTGAGTAACTGAGGCATCTAAAAAATGTTCACTATCTTTTCTACAGTGAACTAAATTGTTTAAAGTTAATTTTTATTGTTTTTTTTTTGTACTATGCTGTTTTTTATTTTTAAATATTATTTTAACTATATGTTTGATATAGGCTGTTCATAGTAAAGCAAGCACTTATAAAATCAGAGTTTGAAAAAAAAAAGTAAGTGTCTATTACCATGTATTTCACGCNGGCATCTAAAAAATGTTCACTATCTTTTCTACAGTGAACTAAATTGTTTAAAGTTAATTTTTATTGTTTTTTTTTTTGTACTATGCTGTTTTTTATTTTTAAATATTATTTTAACTATATGTTTGATATAGGCTGTTCATAGTAAAGCAAGCACTTATAAAATCAGAGTTTGAAAAAAAAAAGTGAGTGTCTATTACCATGTATTTCACGCTGACAGGCATGCTGTCTGTAAAGTTGGCAATTAGGTAGTTAAAATAGCTCCATGTTTTGGCGTAAAAGTGCAATGTTAAAATTTTTGGTCAATGATTTTATTTATTTTAATTTGCGTTTGTTTAAAATGCATCAACATGTAAGAATTATTATATTTACATTCCTAACAATTTCACATTTACACTTGACTAATAGTGCATGAATAAAGTGATGTGGCCCACGGAAATGTTAATTTTACATATGGTAAAAAGTGAAAACATATTAAATCGGTGGAGGTTGGGGGCAACACAGCATATCCTGAGCAGGGCTTTCAAAAGTGCTCACTTTACCATGAACAACATACGTATATCAATGTATAAATAATAGCTCCGAATATATTTTGGTTTTCCGACAGAATATCTGATTGATGGATGCTGGTAAATTAATGATTTAAGGGCATAGCGTGAGGGTTTTTTAAAAATTGTTTATATAGGATATTTGCTGGGACCATCCAAAAAAAACGACTGATACGGGAAATCGACAAAAACGGGAACGCAACAACGAGGTTTCACTGTACTTGGTAAGCCGACAGAATAAACACATTCCTTGATTGCTTACTTCGTTTGTATCAGTCATTCGTTTCGCGTTTCAATACCTTCTTCCTGCTTGCCAACTGTGTGTGTCTGCTCTCGCACTTCCAGGCACATGCCCAGCCACCAGGAAATAGTATCAACTTCCATATGCTCCTAAAAACGCTCTCACTTCTCGTCAGCTTCTGGTGTACTGGTTTCTGGCAGGTAATGCCGCCCTCCTGGTCATCACCATGGCAAGAAGAGGGAGAATCTTTCCAGGGTTCCCAGACTTTACGAGATAAAACACTCTGGGCTTTTGTGGGGCTTGGATTTATAGCACGTCACACCACTCGGTAGAGGACACTGTGAATCCGACAGGGACGTTGAGTTCTGTAGCATTTATGTGAATTGCTTAACTAATCCTTAGGAGGTGCAGGGGTTCTCTCCCCGTGCTGCTTTAGTCTTGAGCACTGTTAGTCAGGAGGCGTATGTCCCAGCAGATCATGCTGCTAGAGATGCTGCCCCTCTGATAAGGACCACGAAGGATACACCCAACGTCACCAGGGAGAGTAGACCATACCAGCTCTTTCCACCTTTGCACTATTAAAAATGGTTATTGATCTAACAAACAATGGCCACATCTGTACCTTCGAACATCCACTAAATGCTGTAATATTTAATTGCTCACCTTCTTTTACTTTGCACCTCTATAACGTAACATTTCTAAAATATCACAGTTGCTTGCGTTACAACTATTTCCATGTCCCGACAAACGGCTGTACCAAAAAAAGGCTGTAAAATCCTGCTGCCCAATCCAGGTGCTTTGCCGAGAAATGGCTTAGTAACACGAGAGTGTACCATAAAGAGAGGGAAGAGGCCACCTTGTTGATATGGGCGCCGTGCGTACCTACCCTCTCATGGAGCTGAATTCTGGCAGCAACTGCATCACCGTCGGGATATAGGGAAATCTGCTTCAACATTCCTAGAAGGCTCTCCCCGTTACCACTGACATCTTAAATGCCAGCCTATAGCCATCTCACTGTCCCGTGACATGCACACAATGTGGAGGCTCGCCCTCGGCCCCTCACACCTTGTTGCCTGTCGCCCAGCCTGTCCACCCGGGAGTGACTTTGTGCCAATGAAGGCTCCCACCAGACCTACCTTCAAGCCCGCTACTCCACCTACAATACAAAGGATAATTGAGATGAGACACCTGCCTGCCAAGCAACTTCCACCAAGCAAGGTGAGTAGGGCAGACACCCCATTTACGGAGCACTGCTTTCTATCTCCCAGAGGGGGAGCTAGACGTCGACCCCGTTGGAATCAAAATCAAACTTTACCACATTGTCGCCTTTTCACTCTGCTCCAAGTTTCTGAAAATGTTTCATGTTCTTTATATAAACTGTTTTTACATACTGTAATGTTTAAACACAAACACTTAACAAGTTGCACTGCTCAATATACCAATCTATTTTTTTTACTTCACAATAAGCGTAACGAACAAGAGAAAGCCTATGCGGACGATATGCACAACCACAAACTTCGCCTCTTACCCTTATCCTCTATTGTGTTGCCAGACAAGTCGAGCGTGTGTAGTGGGGTGGTTGTATTCGATATCAGCGACAGAGACAACTTGTGAGCAAAGTCCCTGAAACATATCGCATATCTAAATGAAGGATACAATAAAGCTATCAAAGCAAACACTAACATAAAAAGTTATTTAAGCCTTACAAATAGAGCATGTAATATTTCACAGACAACAAAAAAAGTACATAATAGCAAAGTGACTTGTGTGCTCAAGGTCTACAAGACACCTTTGTACCACTATGTTCTAGGATCTGCGTAACACCAGCTACGCCTACTGATGTATCTCACTGTTGCGGCCCCTTTTATTACGACCATCTCTCTTTTAAAACCCATTTTTGAGGAACAATAAAATATGTAATTAAAAAAATGTAAATTTGAGGAAAATCAGTTAAAAAAAAATGGTTGCCTGTAAAGTCGGTTTTACGGGCGAAGATTTTACGTGACAACGTAGTGCTGCGCGCGCGGCAGACCGATCATAGTTGAGTGGGAGAGAGACGCAAGGCATTCGGCGGGCCTCTCTCTCGTTCGGTGACTCATCGTAACGTTACCGAGCGTTACACTTTTTCATAAGTGACTCCCAGCCGCAACCTAATTTAAGACGTTGTCACGTCAAAAAAGTTGCTAAGCACTGTGTTTCTTTTGGCTGACATTGTACTGTCAGCCATGCATATATAAAAAATAGATAACACCCCCATTTTGATGTCACGTATAAGGGTAGGGTGGCTCAATATTAGACCAAAATTTTTCAAAACCTCAATTAAGACCATTCCTCATTAACAAACCTATTCCTGGAACAATGGAGTGGTCTTATCAGTTCGGTTCAACTGTACTTACCATTCTTAGATGCAAGTTGAAATTACTTTATTAAGTAAGCCACCTAACCCCCAAACACAAGTGTCACTGCAATAAAGCATGCAACAGACTACTTCCCATTTTTTTTGCTTTCTCTTTTATGGCAGTGGTAGGGTGGGCTGTTTTCTTTTTTATCCTCTCCCCCTGTTTCTCCATTCTAGGGTCTCATTTCTGTCATGCCTGGGGATGACTGCCACCTACGGGTCCCAGCTGGAAAGACCGTCACTCAGAGGGTGTTGCCTTGCCCTGGGTGCACTCCCCACACGCCATTATTATTATTACCACTCTCTCTACCACCCTCTTTCTCCTTCCTTCTCCCCCTCTCAATAACTGGTATTGAACTACAAACATGATAATTAAGACAACACAAAGTCAGTATTGGTAAGCATATCTGCAAATGAATACCCCAAACGATGCCATGACAGTTTATTGACAGTCACAGTTGAAACAATCACAAAATATTAGAGTAAGTGGTCCGATGGGAAAACTGCTCTATGGGAAGACTTACCACTTGACTCCCACGTTGTCAAGGTAAAGCTCCTCGATGCTGAGAGACTTCTTCATGACGTGCAGGATGCGCTCCAAAGCCTCGTGGCTGAGCTTCATTCCGCCCGCACGCAGCTTCGTGAACCATGTGTTGTACTCCAAGGCGCTTATGATCGGCACCAGGTCCCTGCACACCAAACACACTGCCATTATACTCCACGGTGCCCTTACATTACATTCTCCCACACAGTCCCCTTCCTGGACAGCAGTGCAGTGAAGTGGAATGGAGTACAAGGGTTTGGACGGCTCTAAACATCAAGATGTTGAGAGCTGAGGAGTATAGAGCAGCGGCAGAATGCATGGATGAGGGAAATTGGAAATCGCCAAGAAAAATCTCCCAACCAGCAGCTTTGTCTTACACGATTCCCCAGGTGCGATAATCTGGGAGTGACCCTGCCGGCAATTGAACACAGTTTACCTAGCCCTCAAGTTCCACAATGTTCTCAATAAGTGCAGTGCAGTGCAGTGTTCTACTAAAAACAGTGCATAGCACTTCACAGTGTCACGCTCGATGATACTTAAGTTGCTGAAATAGTTTGTAGCACTACCCTCAGTTTCAGTTTGCTGAAAGAATTCAATCAGATCTTCCAAGACATTCTGCAATGTACTCAACAGAATGAAACCAGGAGTTTCACCTGGTCATCACTGGTACTGGGAGGAGGGTGGCTTTCTTTTCCCCACCAGGATACTTTTTCTTCAGGAAAGATACATATCTGTGTTTTCTCTTACGAGCATTGAGAAATGCTTGTTTGGCATTTTGAACACACAAATTCAATTGTGGCAGTGCAACACTCCAAAAACTAGCTATAATGTTAAGTTTATGAGCCCAGCAATGAACATGAACCATGCTTTTGGTAAATATTAACCTCAAAGAGTCCATACATTTAGTCATGTAGCGTGCAAAGTCACTAACCACTGCTACAACATTTTCATATTTAATTTCATGGTGTGCTACCACAGACAAAATTGCTCGTGAACACTCAGAACCATTAGCATTCTCCAGTTCTTTTATGCCACCTACAAACACACGTTGTTCACCAATGTCTGAAAAAACACGTATCAAAACAACAAATACGCAGCCACCCAATATGTTTGTGGTTTCATCACACATGATGCAAACTTTCTTGTTTTTTAAAGTCTCCTTTAATTTTCCCTCAGGACCTGGGCGGTTGGAATATCTTCCGAACCTGAAATAAAAGTGAGAAATTGGGTAGGCCTACGTCTTTGTTTATTTTTAAAACTTATTAATTTGATCTAATTAGCACAACCTTGTAAGGAAAATTCAGACAAATTGTAGTGTTTTCTGGTTTATATTTGTAATCAAGGTTTTATAGCAATAGAAAAAGTAACCGAAAAATTTGACATGTAGGCTTACATTGGAAACGTGATTTAAAAGCACTAAATAATAATTGTCAGTTTATGACATTTAGGATATGTTGATTTTATGGTAACCTATTACGATAGATATTTTTTCATAAAGTGGGAAGACATCGTCTGTGCATCACTGTGCAAAAATATAAACCAAAAATACAGATAGAAGAAAACCCTTCATTTACATGCTTACCTGGTACATATTATTGAAGCCAATTTTTGACGGACTCGCCTGCCTTTTCAATAGGTATGTTGGCTGCAAGCAACATTTTCGTTAAGTCTATTATAAATTCTTGTTTATTTTTTTTTGTTATCCGACTTCTATCAATTGACTAACAACGCTCAACTGTTTTGGGGTGCTATTGTTTTTTAGGTAGAATTCTTTTTTTTGTTTGCGTAAATCACCTTGTACATGTTTTTTGCATGTGTCTTTGCGTTGCCATTCAACATGACTCTCGCAGTACTTACACATCATAGTTTTGTTTCGTTGTTAGTTACTGGGATGTCTATAATTACATTTAATTGACTTTCTGCTTGTGAAGATGAACCTACCAAGTCTGGAGGCTGCGAGATTTTAGCAGCAGCACTGGTCTTAAAAAATGCCCTTAAACTGTTTTGGCAACATTACTCATAGCTTCTGTGTGTTTTTTCCCCACCATTTGACAAAAGATTGTCCTTTTACTCATGTTACTAAGTGAAAAAGATATTCTACAAACGACACAATATGCAGAATAATCATAATTTGCCAGATGCAACCACACAGAAAAATTGTTATCCAGCAGCCACTGTTCATTAAACAGTTTTCTTACTTTTTGAATAAGATTTGCACAAAATTTTTACTTCTAAGCTGCCAACAATGGTGACTGTCACAAACCATATTCTTCCAGCGGGTTTAGATCGCCTGTGTTGTTAAATCGCTAATATTAACAGAAATAAGTCTGCAGTTGAAGGGTTGAAATTCTTAAACACGTGTCACCAAAAGACCATTTGAAATTAGTATTATTATTTTATTTAACAAAAGTTTTTACAGAATGCAAAAACGTAAAACACTGCAAATGCCAGCTAAAAAAAAGTTTAAAAGGCTTATAGTCCGCCGTTTTAAGTAACATGCACTTAGCAAGTTGATGCAAAAAAGGCAGTATCGTCAAATATACGCACTTAACATAATAACTATATAAACTGTTCTACTTATAGATACTTCAATATAAATTTTCCGACCAAAATAACCAACAAAACCGTAATGCACTAATGTTTGCATATCCTAATAATTTCCAACATGCAACTGGTGGTGCCATGGTGGTGCACTGATCAAAGTTGCCAACACGAAACAAAGAAACTTTGCTACAGCTCTGACTAAACTCCAACACCTTCCACTATGGAATCGCAGAAAAAAGGTGTGCTGGTTGGCATTACTGCGTCCTTCTCATTGCACAATAAATTGTTTTTCAAGTAAAATAAAAATTATGTTAATTAACCTTTCTTAAAACAAAGAACATCTAAGTATTAAAAATAGCTTTACCTTACGCAAAAAGATTTGACAAATAATGTAGCTAACAAAACTAGAATCGATTGATAGTTGATTCAACAGGTGTATCGATATATCAACTCCAGTCCTATTGATATATTGATATACGTTCTGTAGAATGTTTTTAACTGCACAGCCAATCCAACTTTATTAGAAACAAAATAATTTTATAGTTATAAATGCTGGATAGGACATTACCTGTAAGCAAAAGTAAAAAAATTATAAAGCATACACAAAATTAAACTATTACTGCCTTGAAAATTCCCTTTACTTTTTGGGAAATTCCCTGACCTTTCCCTGACAACAAAAATTCCCGACTTTTCCCGGTTTTAAAAAAGCATGGCCACCCTGCCAAAACCAGCATTGAAAAAATGAAATTTTTTTATATTATCATGAACCAAAATACAAAATTTTAAAAACTTCTTTAATCCATTATTTTTTTATTTATAACATGTAGTTAACTTTTTTGTTCCACATATTATTTGCAAAAATATCATGACTGGGATATAAAGAATTTTTAACAAGAGTTTGGAAATTAAAAGCCAATCACTTAATTCTCATGAGATGGCTGCTAATCACTCGAGCTAAAATGCAAGAAACTGTATACAAGAACTGTGCAAAAAACAAGTGTATACATTCATGAATATATTTTTTTATAAATAAATGTTATTGGATCAGCAAACAGGCTGGTTACTGTTTAAAATATCTTGTAAGTATTAATAAGAATCACAATGGCGGTCCCATGAGTTGTCATAACACTTTCAAATATATTGCACTTAATATTATTTCACGAATAGACATACCTCTCATGCCTATAACATTCATAGATAAAAAACATTTTTATCATTACACAATGTTATGAAGGGATCAGGCCTTAGTTGAACGGCCTGCCTGATCACGCCTTCAAACATTAAACCAGGACCAGGGCACGAGCGTGATTGCAACAGCACCATGTGAAAGACAGTTGCAGAAATCCCCTCCACCGGCCAGTAAACGGGGCCAAAATATTAAACAAGGCAACCGATATAGGCCAGCATAACACCGGGAGCAGCGTCTTTTGTCGTCAACCCGACCAGAGAGAAGAACACTGAACATGGGTGTGTCCGGCCATCATTAACCGCCTCCTAGAATCAACCTCCGGCAACATGAACAAGGTGAGGACTTTCCAATTAGACTGTAATAATAATGGCGTGAGGTAATAAATCTTAATATAATTAATAAGCATCTTGGTATTCAATTTAAGCTCCCCCGATCAGTAGTCACGTAAATAGTCATTGTAAATTCCTTATGTTCAATAAACTTCATCTTATACTGCTGTGCTCTACCACATCACGACTCATTATTGAGCTACGCCCTTAGACACTTTCACATATGAATGGCTTAAAAACTCATTCGTAACAGCAAACAGATATTTCTATACATACTACATTTGAACCTGTCCTGGTGCGTTAGTCTCCATAGCTCTATCGCTAGCGTGCATGACTGGTGACTAAGGGCCCGAACAAGAATTTTATACTGTATTTAATAATAATTTTTCATTGGAGATTACAGACCCATACACAATACATTGAATCATAGATCTTAACCACATTAAAAGTGACTTCAACGCCACCTGTCAGCAAAAACAACAACCAACATGACCACCAGTACTCAAAGCAGATGATTAAGCAACACTAGTGCTTCTAGCAGATGATAAGAGAACCAAGATGGCAGCCTACAGCAGTCGAAACAATATGGCGGACACAGGTGGAGCACTCTGGTATGTCGTTCATTGACTTAGATGATGACAGAGAGAGGCAAGAGAGAGAGGCAAGAGAGAGAGGCAAAAGAGAGAGAGAGAGAGAGAGAGAGAGAGAGAGAGAGAGAGAGAGAGAGAGAATAGTCAAGAGATGCAAGAAGGAATGAGAGCATGAACTGAAACATTCTATAAACATAATGGTCGACTCGATCGCAGACTCAAAAACAAGATGGCCTACTTATAGGTCAAGGTCACAGGCTTAAAATGTATGCTGGTAAAAAATTAATCCATAGTGGTGCATGCCACAATGTTTAAGTTGTGACGGTAATATATGGTGCATTATTTAATAATTTACATTTTGGAGAATGCTGTTTGAGTTTAATAAGCAAAAATTCATCTTGCAAAAATGATATACTGCACCTGAAGATGCAAATATTATTTGTGTGGGAACGGTGTGCTGTGTGATCAGTGAAATGATAGTTACTTCTATTATACATAATTGAAAGGAAACATTGACTGGTAGCTATTAGACTTGGAAGCTATTTGCATGTTATTCAAAAAGTTTAGTATTCTATTAAAAATGCCCTAACATCAAAATACACTATTTGCACACCTAGTCAGCACTCACTTTGGATCCAGGTGATCAAAGTCTCGTAAACACAGGTCCCTCGTGTCATGCGACAGGTAAATGGTGTCCACGTCCTGAAAACACACAGGAAACAATAAGCATGTATAATGCCTGTGTTCATGCAGATGTTGCACATGAAAGAAGTTTCCTCAGTTCTGACAGCTTAAAACGGAGACTACATTAACTTGAATCAGCATTCTGAGAATTATGCACACAGAATTCACAAATACAGCTGATATTACTGAAACTCAAGTATCATACAGCCATACTATCATAGACTGTGTGTAATTCAATACAGCGGTTACTCGATTCCAAGACACCATCACTTATAAGCAGCANGCCATACTATCATAGACTGTGTGTAATTCAATACAGCGGTTACTCGATTCCAAGACACCATCACTTATAAGCAGCACCTAAATTTTTTGGGAAAAATTTATTGGTATACATATGAAGCTACTGGTTGAACCACTTCAGTAGGAAATTTAATTTCTGTAGAAAGTTTACTTTTCCTCAAATAGAAATGGTTTGGCAATGAAACAAATATATTTCACTCTGCCAAAAGAGAATACCGTGCTTCTGGAAGCAAATACATAATTGCATTGCGTACTCTNCCATACTATCATAGACTGTGTGTAATTCAATACAGCGGTTACTCGATTCCAAGACACCATCACTTATAAGCAGCAACTAAATTTTTGGAGAAAATCTTGGGAAAAATTTATTGGTATACATATGAAGCTACTGGTTGAACCACTTCAGTAGGAAATTTAATTTCTGTAGAAAGTTTACTTTTCCTCAAATAGAAATGGTTTGGCAATAAAACAAATATATTTCACTCTGCCAAAAGAGAATACCGTGCTTCTGGAAGCAAATACATAATTGCATTGCGTACTCTNAAACAAATATATTTCACTCTGCCAAAAGAGAATACCGTGCTTCTGGAAGCAAATACATAATTGCATTGCGTACTCTCCAGCGGCACAAGTTCGATTCACTTGATTTCAAATAGATGCCCGGCTGCTGTATTTGTATTTCTTCAGCAAAAACCATTAAATATGTTTTAAAGAAATAAATTAACGCTTAAGTTTTCTTGTTGCTACACAAAACGCATTGCATTTAATCCCATTTTTTTTTAAATATGGCATGACAGATGGATACACGACCATTTGATGATAATTGCAGCTATATTTATTGTATTGAAAACCGAAGCCCAGTGTAAATGACCGCTATTTATTTTACAGTATCATTGACTGAATTTTTTAAGAAATATTGCAAACGCAATTCAAAATTTTGAGCTATACCATTCATGGATTGCTTTTATTTAAAGATTATCATAAAATTATTTTCATTGAGCGATATATCTCATTAAATACCAAGATAACATGATCAATGGCCACGCTGTTTCACCAGTATGTAGTTGCTTCATGATCAACTAGATGCTGCGGTGTTCATAACGGTAACGATAGAGCATGTTGGCCTAAATCCTGTTCCCACCAAAACATCTGCCAGATCGGCTACAACGGAAATATCCATTGTTTTGTGGAGGATGTTTTTTACATGTTACGGAGCGTGTATAAAATATGTTTTGTTATGAAAGTACTTCAAATAACCACATTTCACAACCTGCATATGATTTCGTCTGTAGAACAATGAACTATTATGTCCAATTTCACGTGGTACTTACCGTATTTACTCAATTATAAGAAGCACATTTTTCCCAAACATATTTTTTTAAAAACAAGGGTGCCGCTTAGAAACGAGTAACATCAATTTTTTGGCCCGAAAAAAGTTTTAGCATTATTTTGTTTCTTTGAAACAAATATGATTAGTTTTGCAGAATATAATAGAAATACAGTGGCTGGTAAGCTACTTAAAACCGATGAAATGAACTTGGAATGTTGGAGACAAGCAAGCAATGCTATTATTTGCTTCCAAAAGCACAATATTATAATTTTACAGAGTGAGATTTACAATATTTGTTTCGATGGAAAACCATTTCTACTGAAGGTAAAATTAAACTTCAAANAATTTTACAGAGTGAGATTTACAATATTTGTTTCGATGGAAAACCATTTCTACTGAAGGTAAAATTAAACTTCAATCTTCTTTCAGAAATTAAATTGCCTACTTAAGTGGTGATTCATCCTGTGGCCTCATATGTATACCAAACATTTTTTCCGATGATTTCCCCAACAAAACTAGGAGTGGCTTAAAACCTTATTTTAAAAATTATAAAATAAATATTTTAATTTATTATGATATATAAACGGCATGACCATAACACTATAATTTATTATTCTAACAGTACAGTTTCACTAAAAATTTATTTTGGGCCAAAATATTGAGAGTTGATAAAGTTGCACTATTGTTTCTGAAAAATATTTTTGGAAAAAATGGGTGGCTTACCATTAAATAACTGTGGTATATGGAATGTTTTAATTGAATTACCTTCACCTGAAATAACAGCCTCAAATGCATTCACCGAAGACTAGCACTAGGCAAACTTGATTTCTCAACTATGACGCATGACTGTCTATGTACAGGAACACGTCAGCACCTCAATAGAAGTTGTCTTTAGTTTGTGCTAGATCAGGCGCACAGGTATATGAGGTTTAAGGCCCCTAATGCAACGAGGTGTGTAAGATCTGGCGCTTAGTCTTTATGGTGCCTTAATAGAGCGTCGGGCAGGTAGGTCGCCTGCTTGGCACAAAGTCGATCTGTGCTAGAGCTGGTTTGCGATTACAAGGTGTTGACGGAGCCGCTAGCTTACCTCCCACAGCCGGTCAACGGGTGCTC
>NQII01003063.1:0-77610 GCA_002778355.1 Clitarchus hookeri
TTGCATCGGGACAACAGTTACGTACTGAAAACCACAATTCACGACAGAAAACCTTCAATACCGCCAAACCGTTACATTTTGAACAAAGTAATATTTTTTAATGTAAAAAAATAGCAACAAATAATGTTATTTATTTTATATAGGAAGGTAATATTGATATGAAACCAAAAATTATAAAGAAATAATTCATTAAAACCAAACCTACGTCTCTGTAACCTTATCTTTGAATTAAAGCAATATTGTGTTAACGTAAATAGAACAGCCTCAAAGACATTTTTTGCTTTGCAGTGCTGAAAACTTTGTAAGAAATTTTCTGATGTATAGATTTTAGCTGATTTTTTCAANAGACATTTTTTGCTTTGCAGTGCTGAAAACTTTGTAAGAAATTTTCTGATGTATAGATTTTAGCTGATTTTTTCAGAGAAGTTCCTGCTACTTTCTGCCTAGGCCGTTCGGCTGTAGAAGTACAATAAAATTGTCTAAAAATGAGAATAAGAGTGACACATGACGTAATAAGGTATTAGAAGCGGCGCTGTCACCAACCAACCCCTCCCCACCCTTCCAGCTTAAACCAGTCTAGAGAGACACGTGTTAGTCGTAATCACCGCAGGTAAAGGGCAGGATGAGGTAGGAGCGTGTGCAGGACACTACACGTGTCACTGCTGTGCAGGCCTCCCCACCCACCTCCCCTTTCCACCTAGCAAGTCACGTAAAATTTGTAAGTGCCGAGTTTCACGAGATAGGCAGGCACAGTTCGCCTGAAGTCAGAAAATACGCATCGCAGAATAAATAGCTAACAGGGTTAGCTTGGAAAGGGTGCCACCTTCCCCCCCTCCCCCCAACCATCAGGGAGCCATGGCACACATTTGAAATGCATTGTTCTTCTTCCTCCCAATTCCACCCTCGTCAAAACAAGGGGACACGTGCAGGAAATTAGGGAGGGAGGCTAGAAAGGATATAAGGCTCTTGACAGGTAGGGTGGGANAAAACAAGGGGACACGTGCAGGAAATTAGGGAGGGAGGCTAGAAAGGATATAAGGCTCTTGACAGGTAGGGTGGGGCCCAGTAAGAAGATTACCGCACAGAAAGTTTAGTTCGAGGGACAGTTCGTCATCAGTATGTCAGGGGAGAGTACGACAGTTAAGAGTTGATTATTACCGCACAGAGTGGTCAGCCATGCAGAGAGAGAAGGCCGGGGGAGATCGGACCACCAGCCATGTCCATCGGTCGAAGGAACAAGCAGCTGATGGCGCGGAAGTTCGGTACCGCCANGGGGAGATCGGACCACCAGCCATGTCCATCGGTCGAAGGAACAAGCAGCTGATGGCGCGGAAGTTCGGTACCGCCACATCGGAATGCACAGATAGTAAGTCGCGACATTAAGGGGTCAGCCAAATCGGGACGCGAGATGTGAAACGCGAGATGAAGAGCCGATTCTGAGACAGTTCCCAGAGTCATGTCGGACGTGTNCGCGAGATGAAGAGCCGATTCTGAGACAGTTCCCAGAGTCATGTCGGACGTGTAGTTTCGCCACATCGAGAGGAATCCTGCTGCGTGCAACAAGCCAACCACAGAGGGCCTTTAGCAGGGCCATCCAACTCACCAGACCCATCAACTACCAGAAAAACTACCACGCAAAATGTGCAGTTAAGTAACCCCGTCTTCACTCAGGGACCTGTCCTGACACCTAAAGCCCCTACAGCATCAGAAACGTAGCCCTTCGGGCCAGAACTCTCAGGGCGTTAAGTATGTTCAATGTCCCGCAACAGTGCCGGGAACGTATAAGTGAATTACCGTTGAATAAACCTGTTCCAAACTAAGAAGTCGTGATGAAGTCATTGTGTAAGTTACCCTCAAATCTCAGGCACCCNCGTTGAATAAACCTGTTCCAAACTAAGAAGTCGTGATGAAGTCATTGTGTAAGTTACCCTCAAATCTCAGGCACCCTTTAGTCTGTGGCACTGAAAATTAACCATCTATCCTACGAACCACCTGTACACCGCAGATGGGGACAAGTTTTGATGTGTTAAGAGTTAGTAAAATGAGGTTTCTTCAGGGTGGGTAGTAAATGTTTGTAGACAGAAGAAACATGTAAGTTCTTTTTTTTTTTTTTTTTTTTTAGAGTCAATAGTGATACAAAAACTGCTTTGGTTCCTGTTGTACAGTGACATTAAAAATTTATTTTAAAAATATTGAGTCTCAAAATTTGTAAAATGTAATCTGTTTTTATTGGGGATAATTAATGAAGAATATAAGTTGAAGAAATATTTCATTATACTCTTTTTCCCAAGCATGACAGCTAGAGTGCTCGCCTCCAAACAAGCCGGACCTTGTTAGATTCCCGGCGGGGCTCTGCCCAGAATTTGCGCAAGTGGGGATCGTGCCGGACGACACCACTGTTTTGTGGGTTTTCTCCGCCCTTGCATTCCGGCGCTGTNAATAATTTAAAAAATATTGAGTCTCAAAATTTGTAAAATGTAATCTGTTTTATTGGGGATAATTAATGAAGAAAAAAAGTTGAAGAAATATTTCATTATACTCTTTAACCCAAGCATGACAGCTAGAGTGCTCGCCTCCAAACAAGCCAGACCTTGTTAGATTCCCGGCGGGGCTCTGCCCAGAATTTGCATACGTGGGGATCGTGCCGTACGACACCACTTTTTAGTGGGTTTCCTCCGCCCTTGCATTCCGGCGCTGCTCCATATCCACCTCGCTTCGATGTTAATATCCACCCAAAATATCTTCACTCCACGCTTTTGTAAAAAATTCAAGTCATGAACGAAGGGGATGAAGTGGTAGCAACCTGGTTGCAAGTAACATCGCTGTAAGTCAAAAAGCAGGAACAATGAATCTCGTAAATGTGGCACACTTCCAAAAGCATACATCCGGTATGAATCTAATTCTTCCTAGGGAATTATTTACAAAGGGGAGGTGATAAATTGAGGATTTATATGGAAGATGGTGAAATGGAATAGATATGAATGTAAAGTATATCATGTATAATTCGCCCTCCTTCCCAAAAGAGTTATCTTGTTGTGTTACAACTTTCGCCCTTCCATAGTGAATTTATATTTGGTTAAGGACATACACACAAACAATCCACCAACACAATAAACATATCTAGATGCAAGAAACTTCGTAAATGCAATGTGTGCAATTGCCAAAGTGCAACAATGTGTGCATATTTCCTAAAATTTAATTTGACCTTGATGGACAAACATAACTGTATTTCACATTTAAAAACTAAAAAAAACAATTGGTAATGAAGTTTTGAATGTTTCCTTTTCGCTGAAAACTACAAGCAATGCCACAGAGTAGATAAGTACACAGATACGAAGTGGCGTGGCGGTACTTTTGATGTGGGCCCATACTATTATTATTGCAAGAGTCTCTGGGAACGGGACTGGCGTCTAATTGGCTACTACATACTGCGAAAGGTTCCGTACTGGCTGAGGTTCCAGCTGGCTAGTTGGTTACCAGTCGCTGATAGGCGAACAGCGTTCTAATATTTGCTCGTTATTGACGATATTTTGCTGGTGTGTGCAACTGGAGTTTGCGATTTAAGCGGCAGTTTCATCTCAGTGTTCTCAAGTACTCTGTGGCGTTACCGTGTGACCATGCATAATTCCTTCACCAGGAGTAACTCACTTGTCGAAAGGTCTTGTTCCCCAGATGTGAGCAGCGCTGTTCACCAACCATGTGAAGTTTAGCCCACACACGTATCGAACTATAGACATGCCCACGATGGAGTTGTACCACAACTCACCCCATACTAGGGGAGGCACTATCGATGGCAAGATAAAGCAAAGCAGCAACTTCAGCTCTGTAAAGTACCTGCAAATAACAATCAAACAATTAATGCATTCTTTTATTTTAACACATAATAATACAATACAATAAATAAATCTTTTTCAATTTAAATTGTGTCGTTTACATTCAATATTCGAAGATAAATCAATTCAAACAAAATTCGGTACATATATTTTAAACAAGTCTATAAAATGAANTTACATTCAATATTCGAAGATAAATCAATTCAAACAAAATTCGGTACATATATTTTAAACAAGTCTATAAAATGAATGTCTGTAAACTTTTCTTTAATTTAAAATTGACCAAAAAATTACAAAGCTTTCATTATTTTGTAAAAATATTTCCCACCCTTATGTTTTTCGAAGTAAGGCAGAATTTCAGGAAAAAAGAGGATAAGTCACTAACTTTGAAAACTGTTCCCGCTACTTAACGCCTTGGTTAGACACTAGGCAAAGTGAAAAGTTTGAAAGTAATTATTCGAAGATCAGGAATCTTTATCATCTTCAATCCTATGAAGTCAAAATACAATTGACAGAGTGTGATCTCGACTTCGTAACGACACATAATAGTAATTTCAAAAATACCTTTCAACCCATCAATGGCAAATTTTGAAATCATTAGTGATACAACTGAATAAAAATGCCGTACTGCTTAGGAATTTAAATAGTAGTCTTGTGATATTCAGAGTTTAGAACATTGTCATAATAATTTTCAAAAAGGGTCTATTATATTCTAACGAAGTTTTATAAGTGTGGCGGTATAGAAAAAGTTACAAATGATTAAAATATCACTGCATCAAGATAATGTTTTGCCCTCCTGCGGCACACAGAATCCGCGCTATCAAATGTGAAGGGTGTCATTCGGCTCCCAAGCCAGGGACACCCTTACAACAGTGACTGATCTCTAAATGCAGTATTACCTGCGCGACTGATCCGACAGCAAAATATTGAGATACACTTCAATAATTGCAGGCACATCCAGCTAACACAACAGTTGACAAGACACAAGACCCAGCTGGTGCAACCACGGCACTTCAGTGCCCTGCTATATCGTCATTGAGACTTTTGCGCTCGATCTACCCGTGGTCCGGCCTAGGTGATACCCTCAACTCTAGCCAGGACAGTAGCGAAGCTATGCCACCGCTCACTGTGTCGACCTGTTAATGAGCGGGGGACCCTCGAGGTCTTCTCCGGCATGTGGAGCATCAACCTCTGCCAGCATGACTCCAGCCCAAAGGATCAGTCACTGAAGATAACTTCTTGTGTGTCCTACTGAAGGTCTCATGTTTAAATTTCCATGGCAGTTGTAGCTGTACATTGAAGTATCCATTTCCATGGTCTGAAAGAATGCCATCACATTGGAATTCTGGCTTTGTGCCCCAACAGCCTGACCACTCAGTAGTCCAATGACTTGCTTAGTGGTCGGGCCAAGGTGCAACCTTGTGGTCCAACTCATAAATGCAAATACCTCCTTCCCCGGTAGCGAGGATTCCCAGTGGTATAAGGTGGCTCCCAGGATAGCTCTCGTTTCCATAAACGCAAGAGGTGGTGGGTACCACTTGAGGAGCCTAAGAATAGCCTTGTGGGAAATTAATATTTCATACAGCCTTTCCTGAGTCACCCGTGAGTTACCATGTTCGGACACTAGGGCATGGCACGTGACACTGTCCTGAAACATCAAGCACGCAGATGCCTTACTTCTAATTGGAATAAGTTTTAAGTTTGTGACAAGCCCCTCCCCCTCCTCTTTGAATACTTAAAAAGGTCACATTTTATATATTGCATGATGTAATGAACTGCTTTACTCTGAAATTGTAATTACAAAATAATATATACTTTTAATAATAATTGTGTTTTAATATTTTTGTGCTTTATCCTTTCCTCCCTCATAATTTGAAAGTGGCTTTTACTGAAGTACCGATCTACGCACAGAATATTAATGAAGTATTTAAGCATAAAAAAATATAAATAATGGACTGCGTAAAAAATATTAATGCAGTCATAAAGTAAAAATGAGTGGAAAAATTTGGCGAATGAATGTTTTTTTAATATAGATGGATGGAGGGCAGACGACACACACATGCACTGATTATGGATTTATGGTTGACCGAAAGATTGGACGAAAGATTGATGGGAAGGTTGGCACATTGAGAAAAAGATTGTGAGATTGATTGAAAGATTGCGAGAGTGGTCGAAAGAGTAATGAAAATTTTATATATTGGACGAAAGAGTGTAAGATTAATGGAAAGATTGCTCAAGATTGATGGAAATAATCCTGAGGATGATTGCAAAAGATTGTGAAAGATTACAAAAGATTGCGAGAGATTGATTAAATGATTGGNAAAATAATATATACTTTTAATAATAATTGTGTTTTAATATTTTTGTGCTTTATCCTTTCCTCCCTCATAATTTGAAGGTGGCTTTTACTGAAGTGCCGATCTACGCACAGAATATTAATGAAGTATTTAAGCATAAAAATATATAGATAATGGACTGCGTAAAAAATATTAATGCAGTCATAAAGTAAAAATGAGTGGAAAAATTTGGCGAATTAATGTTTTTTTAATATAGATGGATGGAGGGCAGACGACACACACATGCACTGATTATGGATTTATGGTTGACCGAAAGATTGGACGAAAGATTGATGGGAAGGTTGGCACATTGAGAAAAAGATTGTGAGATTGATTAAAAGATTGCGAGAGTGGTCGAAAGAGTAATGAAAATTTTATATATTGGACGAAAGAGTGTAAGATTAATGGAAAGATTGCTCAAGATTGATGGAAATAATGCTGAGGATGATTGCAAAAGATTGTGAAAGATTACAAAAGATTGCGAGAGATTGATTAAATGATTGGGCGTAAGATTGATGGGAAGAATAGAATATTGAGGGAAGGATGATAAGATCGATGGAAAGATTGCTGAGGAGATTTGCGAAATATTGCGAAAGATTAAAGGAAAGTATTGAGAACGATTGCGAAAGATTGCAAAAGATTTGTGGAATTGTTGGGCGAAATATTGATGCGAAGATTGAAATATTGAGGTAAATATAGGAAGTTTAATGGAAAAATTGCGAAAAATTTATGAAAAGATTTCTGAGGAGATTTGCGAATGATTGCGTAAGATTGAAGGAATGTATTGTGAACGATTACGAAAGATTGCAAAAGATTGATGCAATTATTGGACGATATATTAATGGTAAGATGGGAACAAAGGGATAGATGGGAAGATTGTTGGAGAAATTACAAAATATTGATTGTATGATTGCAAAATATGCATGGAAAGATTGCTAAAGATTCATAGAAAGATTGCTGACAAGGGGAAGCATTGCGCAAAATTTTGAAAAATTGCAATTATTTGCGTAAGATTGATGAAATGATTGGACGAAAGATTGACGGGAAGTCTGATGGGAAGATTGATGGATAGACTGAGAAAGATTGATGGGAAGATTGATGAATAGACTGAGACCGATTTATGGAAAGATTGCGAAAGATTTATTGGAATATCGTGAAATATTTATGGAAAGATTGCTCAGGAGGAGGATTGCGAAAGATAGTTGGAAAGTTTGTGAAAGAGTGCGAAATATTTGCTGGAATGATTAGACGTAAAATTAATGGGAAGATTGGAATGTAGTGGGAAAGATGGGAAGATTGATGTAATGATTGAGAATGATTGTGAAAGATTATTGGGCAGATTGGAACTTAATTAACAAGTCTGCGAAAATGTTGATTGAAAGATTTATCGAAATATAGCGAAAGATTGTAGGAAAGATTGCTAAAGATTGATTGAAAGATTGCTAAAGATTGATGGAAAGATTGCTGAGGAGGAGGATTATGGAAGATTTAGGATTGATTGAATGATTGCACGATTGTGGTATTGATGTTCACGAAGACTGTGGGAGATAAAACTGTTTATCTCAGTCGTACATTCCAAGACTCAAGGGACTAGCACAATTGGTATTTCAACTAATACCAAATATGTATATAAAATGGTTTATAAATGCTGATCCATACCATGATTATATCATGGCATGGGTAGGTGGCTGCTACTCGTATCAACGGCTTGGACTGGTCCCATATACATATAATAATAAAAAATTCTGAGTAGCCTACTTATACCTACATAAAAGTCCACCTGTGTGCATACTTAAAATACGTATACGGTTAAGTTTGAAAGCAAGCAAAACGACATGAGCAGCGAGGTACGATTACCTCCTTTTTTCGTAAATAAATATCGATTTGAAATAATTTTAAAAACGATTTATTAATTTTTTAGAATTTTTTAGTTTTTTTTAGAAATTATGAAATTTTTATTTTTTGGGTTAAGGTCAAGAGACAAGGTTCAAGGGCCTTGGGGTCAAGGGTCGAGTGTCTTGTGTCTTGGGTCCTCAGGTTTTTTTGGTCTTGAGTTTAGGTCTTGAGTATTGGGTCCTGAGTCTTGGGTATTAGGTTTTGGATCTTTGGGGCTTGAGTTTAGAGTCTTGAGTCTTGTGTCAAGTGTCAAGGGTTTTTTTTTTGGCAATTTCTTGGAATTTTTGAAATTTTTTTGGGATTTTTGTATTTTGTTGAGAATAGTTTGTCTTGTAGATAATTCAAGGTCACATAATTTTATCAAGGTCATGGATCAAGGTCATCGATATCTAACATAGCGGATGAGGTGGGCAACGGCCGACCTGGCGAGGGTCGGTCGTGTCGTGAACTTAGTCAATCCACCTGTCATAGAACACCGGTTCTCCTACATGTACATCTTTGAATAATTTTTAACATATTTTTTTAATTTTTTCGAAGTGTTATTAAAATTTTTTATAAATAATTTGGTGATTTTTATATTTTTTTCGAATTTTTGGAAAAATTTTGTTTTAAAATCATTTAAGGTCATGAGCATGTGGTCTAGGTCAAGGATATTGGGTCAAGGTAGCCTGGATCCAATATGGTGGTTGTGTGACGTCACAACATGGCGACTGGCCGGTGCCTGGCTCCGACTTCCCCATTCCCTTGTGCCAGACTCATCATAATCATTCTACTTAAATCATATACATGTATGTATTTATGTCAGCTGTAAGGTAATTATGCGTTAACAGCTCAAACAATACGCCTGTACCGCAAGGTAAGGTAAATATATGTCGATCTTTATCGATATTTTTGAAATGTTTCTTCTTTATTGGTTAAATTAGCAAGACATAAAAGAATGCATTGCCGTGAGTGAGACGAAGCACTAGTTCAGGATTAATCGAAACTTTCTGTGAAGACTTGCTTCATGTAATTTAGTACCCACTGTCTATGCTTCGGCCCAGCGTAAAATTTTACATTTCTGTGGCCTGTTGACGAGCTTCTAAGCGCCGAGGAAGTTACACTACGAAATCGTTGGAAATATTTATAGATTACTTGTATTCAATTTAATTTACATGTTGTTACGTGTGGCTTCTACTCCTTCGTGTCCCCCCCCTTTCCACAAACCTCATCTTAACTTGACAGTGATGAGTCCAGTGGTTGGTCGCCCTTTCTCAAGGCGACCTCAATGATTCCCTGAGGTGGGGCGGTATGGGGATCCCACCACTCCTGCCTCGTTATCGCTAACGTGGCAGATGACATTCCTGCCTCGTTATCGCTAACATGGCAGAAGACATTCCTACCTCGTTATCGCTAACGGGATAGACGCCACTCCTGTATGGCGTAAGAGGCAATGACTTGGGATCTTTGGGCAAATTTCCTGGTTATCGCCTCCATCGGCGCGAATGAGATGAGAAGTATCTTCGGGTCAGGTCATCTCAGGTATAAAAGCTTCGGCGTGCCTCTGTGTCAGCATTTCTGACTGGCCTTTGTGCATCACAATTTATGAAAGTTGAAAAACGACGGGCGGTGGGGTAGTGCCCAGCAAGTGCAATGTGCGACTGTAGGCTATTCATAGTAAAGTCAGCAATTTTGAGAGCCCTCTTATCTGGAATAATAGTCAATAAACATATTTTATTTTAGCCTTAAGCGTTAACTTTCTAGTGCGATGGAATAAAAACACTGTTTTTATTACTCACATGGCAATGCATATTTAAAAAGGTGGTTAAAGTATAAAAAATGGCTGAAAGAAAAAGTCACTTAGGGCTTGAAAGTACTCACTTTACACTGAATAAATAGCCTTTTAGGGAGAGCAGTGACTGAGACTGACCAGCTGGACTGTAAGATAGTGGGACTTGTTTAGGTAGTGACGTGGGACTTGTTTAGGGAGTGACGTGGGACTTGATTAGGGAGTGATGTGGAACTTGTTTAGGTAGTGACGTGGGACTTGTTTAGGTAGTGACGTGGGACTTGTTTAGGGAGTGACGTGGGACTTGTTTAGGTAGTGACGTGGGACATGTTTAGGGAGTGACGTGGGACTTGTTTAGGGAGTCATGTGGAACTTGTTTAGGGAGTGATGTAAACTTGGAATTATGTGAATGTATGCCTTTGACTGTATATTTGTAATTAAGAATGAGTGGATATTAACAGACTGTATGAAGTATAAAGAAAGTTATTAGGATATAAATTATAATAGCGATCATTAAAAGTAGAATGTTTTAGCAGTAAGCATAGGCAGTTGTATTTTGTAAATAACAGCCTATGTATTTTACATAAAATTGCAAATAAATCAAGAGATTAAACTTAGCTCTTTTTTAATTAAGACCTATCCCTCATGAAACTATGCAGATACTCCCTAAGCGATTTTTATAAATGTCTACTCTAAAATCCATATATTATGTTTTATTACATTGTCGGCTGGCCAGGAATATTTAATGTAACCTTACATTCAGTCTGATACTGGCCATTCTTTCTTATCTAAAATTTTTCCAGTTCTATAGTAAAAAGCGAAATAAAGTGTTACTTGTTGTGGAAGATGATAACAGGATCAGACAGGATGTCAGACATATCGATCTGTCGTCCTTTGCGGATGACCTCTGGGTGCTTCTTCTGCATGAGCCAGCCGACGTGCGCAAAGAAGAAGCCCCTTTTGGAGTTGTGAGGGTCAGCATCCGTCTCGCTGAACTTATGGTGTACCCGGTGGTCCCTCACCCAGTCGAACATCGTGTTCTGGAACAAGAAACAAAGATGTGACGACTCTTTCAGAAACACTACAGTAAGCATAACGTACATCAGGAAAAACACTTTTGATTGAAGTTATGGGAGAAATTCAACTATTATTTCAGGCGCAGATATTTATCGACAAAAATCACACTTCGTGGAGAAAAATTTTGCTACTGATATTTTGCATAGAAAATGGTTGGTTTTGCAAGTTTTTTTTCTTATTTTGCGTTTTTTACTAAAATAATTGAATAAAAATTATTTTTATTTCTTTACTTTTTTGGATTTTAATATTTGTTGGCAGAAAGTTATCATATATTTTACACCAGCATTTCTCATCCAAACTTTTTCTCCGAACATTACCAATTAAATGTGTAGTTGCTTTAAAAATCTACAGGTTGTGTCCAAAGAAATAAAGAAGTGCAACAACACTAAACAATAAAAACAAAAATTACAAAACATCTCAACATAGCGTCTTTTCAGAGCGTGAGAAATTTTTAAGGGCATATTTTTCTTTCTAGAAATGTTTTGTTTATAAGCCTAGCCATGACGATTGACACAAATACATATATATTATTTTATATATGGATGATTCACAGCACCCGTATAACCCCTAGTTCTTGGAAACAACACGACACGAGGAGTTCGTGACAAAATGTTGATAATTATACTCTATATGAAGCATATATTGGTAGTAATCCCATTCCCCCGAACATACCCGGTGTAGGGGTATAGGGGGAGAGCTTTGAAATTGAAAATGTAAATGTGAGTGTTACAAGGTATCGTTNTTATCGTTGGATAGATCATCTAAAAGGAAACAACATTTTCTAAGACAGTTGTTTTCTGACGTGCATAGTTTACGTACAATTAAATAAATCATTTAAGTATATGGTTTGGACGTGCGTAGTTAACGCAAAATTAAAATGAACGAAAAAATTTTGTTATTCTTACTACAATAATAAGGAAATCAACTAATCATGTTGTTTTTCTGGCGAGAATGCCTAGTTTACGTACGATTAAAGGGACGTCGAGTGTACTCTAAATACCGGTATGGTCTGAGAGAACCACTATAAAATGGGAACTGGGAACACTTATTCGCACACATCACTCTTCATAAATATTTGAAATATTGACCATCCTGTATCAGACATTACTCGGCTCCCCTTCTTACGTTCGCAGTTGCTCGGCGGACCTCAGCACAGCTGAGAGATACATATACTGCTCTGATTCTGTCTTTCATGTCTTCCCTCGTTGTTGGATGTACGCCGTAGACGATGTCTTTAATTCTACCCCACAAACATAAGTTATTTGGGGAAAGTCTGGAGAACGTTGGAGGCCAAGCTACAGGACCCATTCGTCCAATCCACCGTCTGGGGAATAACATATCAGCAACTAGTCGAGTTCTGCGTGAAAAGTGAGCAGAACAGCCATCCTGTTGAAGCCACAATGTTAATCGTAGAGCGAGAGGGACATCTTCGATAAGCTGATACAAAATATTATCTGTGAAGTCTGCATAAGCTGCACTATTCAATTGCCCTTCAAAAAAATATGGTCCTATAACACGATGTCCGAGAAGGCCACACCAAGTATTAAGTCTACACACATGCTGGCTGTCCACTTGACGGAGCCAATGTGGGTTGACTGCAGANGAAGGCCACACCAAGTATTAAGTCTACACACATGCTGGCTGTCCACTTGACGGAGCCAATGTGGGTTGACTGCAGACCAGTAATGAACATTATGTATGGTAACATCACCATTACTCTTGAATGTGGCCTCATCAGTCCACAAAATGCTGCGATGGAAGCACAGTCCTTGCTAGGTACAAATTGCAGAAATCAATGCGATTATGTAAGTCATTATTCCCAAGTTCTTGGTGCAGCGGATGTAAACTATTATCAGCGAGAATTCTCCACGCTGTNGATTATGTAAGTCATTATTCCCAAGTTCTTGGTGCAGCGGATGTAAACTATTATCAGCGAGAATTCTCCACGCTGTACTTTGAGACAATACAGAGTCGCGGGCAATTCTCCGTGCAGAATCATGTTCCAATTTTCAATTTGAAAGCTCACCCCTCGTACCCCTACCAGCAGTATGTGCGGGGGAATGGAATTACTACCAATTGGGTAGTTATCATAATTTTTTCTCGAACCCGGGTGTCGTATTTTTTTCGAGAAAAAAGGGGTGATACGGGTGCTGTGAACCATCCTGTGTGCGTGTGTGTGTATATATATATATGTATATATATAAATATGGGTGCTGTGAGTCATCCTGTATATGTATATAATCATTTTACATCTCATACGCACAAGCTTAATTATATCGGAACAAATCTTCTTAAATCTAAGACTTTTTTCTGTCTTACTTGCCTAGTCTTTTTTACCACTTTTGTCGTCCACGCTCCCACATGCCTGTGAAAATTTCTCCTTTACTTCTTGGGATTTTGGATATTTTATAAAAGCGTGATATTAAATTTTTATGCACGAGAACCAAACNATTTCTCCTTTACTTCTTGGGATTTTGGATATTTTATAAAAGCGTGATATTAAATTTTTATGCACGAGAACCAAACATGTAGTGGTTTACCAGTAATGCCATTTTGTTGAGTGTTCATGTTTTAACGATTACTTAATATAGAGCTAATCCAATCTCTGAGCAGAAATACTCTTTTTGTATAACAAAGTCGTTGGCATCCCCAGTGCACACTTGTTATTATTTACAGGCAAGTTTTTGTTTATTATGATATTTTCTATACATATATATGTATATGTATATAAAATTTTTCTAATTTTGTGTTTACATTTTTATAATTTTTGTGTTAATTTTTTTTTAAATGGATGAACACATTAAAATAAAATGTGCCTGATTTGAGCAAAATAAACAGGGAAAAAATTCAGAATCGGTTTAATATGTATTCCTGAAAGAAAATCAAATCTTGCATACTAGTAACCTAAAAATTAAGTGACTTTTGTCCTTTGAGAAAACGTGAAATACGCTCCTAAAAAGTTAAAGAGTAATGTGAATTCCTCGCATTATTTTTCGTACTANAGAGTAATGTGAATTCCTCGCATTATTTTTCGTACTATAGGAGACTTATACATGGATTTCAGCAAGACGGATAAAGAGAAACATTCAGCTCAGGAGAGTTTCGTATTATTTTTTCCTGGAATAGTTTTGCGAAAAAAAATTATGACAGCGTAAGAACCATTAAGCACCATTTTTTTTTTTAATAAATGTGGATTATTGCAAGAGGAAAACAGTATATTCATTTTGTTATATTATGAATGTATATCTGCACGACAGTTACTAAGAATGTGTAATGTGGACTTATTTGAGTTTTGAAACGTGTCTAAGAATTTCGCTTACTTACTAAAAACCTAATTTGATTAATTTCGAATCCTGATATCATCGGTGAGCCATTCAGGTAGACCACTGTCGAAATTTATAGGTTTTTGGATACTTAAGCATAGAAATGTAGTAAAGTGTGCTCATTGACGGACAGTGAGATGGCTTTATATCGTTACGTCATAAGACTCAGTGCATGTACATCGCTGTACGCCTGAACATCCGCAACCTTCTCTACTGTAGAGGTGGACAGGTGGTCAGTCTACTAGGCGCTTCTCGTACAAGAAAGTTATTCTGTGACGTTGACGTGCGTACTTACAGGTAGTATGTTGTTTCTTACAATCCTGCCAACTCATCTGCCGCTACATCCCTTCTGAAAATTGCTAATGGTTCGTCGTAACTGTCAAGCATTTGGTTGCAGCACTTAAGAAAAAATTATCATTCAATGAACACAAGAGAAAGTGTGCCGTCAGATTCGAGACAGGTCATCACAACCTCTGCAAACNTACAGGTAGTATGTTGTTTCTTACAATCCTGCCAACTCATCTGCCGCTACATCCCTTCTGAAAATTGCTAATGGTGTGTCGTAACTGTCAAGCATTTGGTTGCAGCACTTAAGAAAAAAATTATCGTTCAATGAANAAAAAATTATCATTCAATGAACACAAGAGAAAGTGTGCCGTCAGATTCGAGACAGGTCATCACAACCTCTGCAAACTGTGTGTCACGACTTGAGCTTTCACTGCTACTGTTGTCCATCTCGCAGTCACTGACTTAGATCAATTGAATACATATTCCTGAATCTGGGATCAATCAGACAGGTAATTTTATATTGTAAATAACAGCTGTGTGTATTTTATAGCTTTATAAAAATTTTATTAAAAATTAAATTTACTTATTCTATTTTTACTAATACTTCCGAACATCAATCCATCTATTGAAACATACAGTGCTATTACTTAATAAAATCAAGTAAACCAAATAAAGTTTTTACTCACCCGCATCTGCTGAGTGGAATAATGTTGTCGATATTGATTCAAGTCCTTAAACAAAAGTGCTTCCAGGAATTAGTGTCCAATTATGGAATTTCAATTCCATTTGTTTGTTTGGCGTTGCATCCTGGACAATTTAAAGAACTGATAGGGGTTCCATACTTGTGATCTCGTTTTATTTATATGTGAAAAAAGAGACAGTAAGCTCGCTAAAGATATTAACGTTTGGCTGAGTGAGTAAGTGAAAATAATTGGGCGGCTCTTAACATTGAGGTCCTGAGAGCCGATGAGGGTGAAGCGGGTGAGTATGGAGCAGTGCCGGAATGCAAGGGTGGCGGAAACGGGAGATCCCCGAGAAACCCCACCGACCAGAGGCATCGTCCGTCACAATTCCCACATGCGAAAATCCGGGGGCGAACCCAGTTCACCTAGGTGGGAGGCAAGTAGTCTGACCACTACACCATCGCGGCCCTTTTAAAGTTTGGCTGAAAATGATAAATTATCACCAGACGTACGTTAATTTTAAGAATTAATTTGGCANCGACCAGAGGCATCGTCCGTCACAATTCCCACATGCGAAAATCCGGGGGCGAACCCAGTTCACCTAGGTGGGAGGCGAGTAGTCTGACCACTACACCATCGCGGCCCTTTTAAAGTTTGGCTGAAAATGATAAATTATCACCAGACGTACGTTAATTTTAAGAATTAATTTGGCAGTAGCCATTATTTATAAGTTGTTTACATAATCAGGCAACAACAGTTTATTCATCGGTTACTGCCATTGTGCAAGGCCTTTTATTATTAAATTTCGAAACGCATATACAGTCACATTAATTCTTACAGTTTTTTTTTTTTACTGGCTAAACAGTTGAACAGGGCAACTCAATAACAATGTGCTCCAATCATAAACTGAACACTAGAGTATGCAGTCTTGAAATCCAGCCTGCCTCGAAAAGAATTTGCGATATTAATGTACCCCTAACGTGCCACCTTTATTTTACTTCAGTTAGGTAATAGCGGTTGCAAATAATAAGTCAATGTTAACATATATTATTGTGCTGCTGATATACTGTATATAACTATATTTAAATTAAATTACTTAACCTAAATTTCAACTCAATAAATTATTACACTATTTGCATTTTGGTAACATTCGCTGTAACATTAAAAAATTTTCTGTTCCATACAGAAACTGTATTTAATTATCGAGCCATTAAAACAGCCAGTCAGTATTCTCATTTTGCTGTGTTCGTTATTGTTTTCGCGTAAGTGTGTCTTATGCATGCTGTGCATATGATTATAACTTCACTTACGCAGTTAATTAACAATGTGTCGTGTAACACCTTTTGAGTAAAAGCCTCGCTCACCTCCTTCGCGAGCGCCTACCAGTTGGCACGTGTCACGAAGCAGGTGAACAGCCAGAACAAATCGCAGTTACACGTGTCAAGGTTGTGCCGAGTAAGAGCTGGCATATCGCCGGAGCACCCTAATAGTGCTACGTACATACGTAGGAAAGCGGGAGAAATCGCAGAGACAAGAAAGAGCGCCTCTAGCCAGCCCGTGAGATCTGTGGAGCGCAGAGGTTTCACGGGATATCACCAAATAATCATGTGTATTTCGCCTGAATTCAGAAAACACGCACCGCGGAAGAAATAGCTGACGAGCTGGATATTGATGCCAAGAAACCCCCGCCCCGCTTCCCTTAGCTAACCGCAGGACAATGTGGAAACGCACCGAGAAGAAATAGCTGACGAGAGTAAGCTAGAGGCGAAGTACTACCCCCCACACCCCCGGCATGAAACCTTCAGGAACCAGGACACATGTTTTGAAAGGGATTGTTCTGCGTCCTACCACCTCACCCCCTCCCCGACATAAAGGCGACACATGCCGACAATTAAGGGTGGAGGCTGGCAAGCATAAAAACCCCTTTTCGTGAGAAGTGTGAGTCAGTTCGTCACCACCGCGCCGAGGGAAGAGTTGCATCGAGGAATCGCGAGAAGACGTGAGCACGAGTCCGAGCCGCAGTCCGCAGCCGACTACATACGCGGGCCTTGTTCCAAAGGCCGCCCAATGCGCCGGAGCTCATCCCCAGACNCTCAGTTCATTACCACCGCGCCGAGGGAAGAGTTGTGTCAAGGAATCGCGAGAAGACGTGAGAACGAGTTCGACACGCAGTCCGCTGCCGACTATATACGGGGGCCTTGTTCCAAAGGCCGCCCAACGCGCCGGAGCTCATCCCCAGACGACAGCTTACCAGCACCCGCAGCAGAGATAAGTATACAGTACACCGTTCAGAGAAGCCCCACCATTNCCAGTTAATACGAGTAGCCAAACTTAGAGTACCACACCTCGGAAGTGTTTCTGTAGATTGTTTGTGTTAAACTCGAGACAACATATTCGTCCTTCAAATTGAAACAGCCAAAGTCTACATTATTGAAATGCCCTCAACCTTCCAGGCAACATATAGTCTGAATTGTCAAGTGGCTTTCAGCGTAGGTAATGGTCNATTATTGAAATGCCCTCAACCTTCCAGGCAACATATAGTCTGAATTGTCAAGTGGCTTTCAGCGTAGGTAATGGTCGAGTGGCTCACCTGTCCGGCGACGGAGTAGCAGAGGGCGAGTATGATCCTAAGCGGCGTCTTGGCCTTGTAGGAGCGGTGCGTCCACAGGCGGTGTGCACCCGCCGTCACTCCGAAGCCGCTGAGGCCGCCGATGAAGAAACCTGCATCACAAGCCGCATCCTTACTGTTGGCTGGGCGCCCTACACACTCATCGCCATTTATAAAGGGCACACACTACTCGTCATTTGGCATAGACGCCACTTGGCCTGAAACAATATTAGGTTAAGTGTCGTTTAGACCTAGATATAGTCCATTCGCAGTTTCTTCGTACGTTTTGAATCAAACCTTTGAAATACCGCCCCACGTTATATAACATAAAAATCCCTAATTTTTGGTTTAATTTAACTTTTACTTATATTTTATATATAAATAATAATGTTTTATATATATTTAAAATAAATAAAAATAACTAAAAAAATAGGTGTGATGGTAATGCCTAATAAGAAATAATTACCATGGAAAATATTTNAAAATAAATAAAAATAACTAAAAAAATAGGTGTGATGGTAATGCCTAATAAGAAATAATTACCATGGAAAATATTTCTTAAGTGAGCACGAATGAATTCGGTACGTTGTCCCTGCTCCGCAATTTTTTAGACTCGGTTATGCTTTGTTTGCATGATGTGGAGAAACGTCCTGGAAGTAGAAATTAAGCAGGACTTTAGAAAAGTTTGAAGTAACCATNTAGAAATTAAGCAGGACTTTAGAAAAGTTTGAAGTAACCGTGAATGGATTATACTTCTTGGTAAAGTGAATTTTAAATCAAATTACTTAGGCGAAATAATTTTTAAAACAATTGACTTCAGCGATATATGAATTGTATAAGTGACTTTTAGGTTCCAGTAACTTTTAGACCAAGTGACTTATAGGCAAAATTACTTTAAGGTCAAGTAACTCAAGCCAATTGACATTTAGGCATAGTAAATTTTTGAGACAAGTAATTTCTATATAAGGTGATTTTTAGGTCAAGCTACTTTTAAACTTTTAAGCCAAGTGATGTTTAGGCGGAATAGCTATTACGCTAAGTAAATTTTATGTCTGATAACTTTTAAGTGAAATGATTATATGCCAAAAGATTTCAGTCCAAGTGACTTCAATGTTGAATTACTTTAGGCTAAGTAACTCAGATCAAGTGAAGTGCACCGAATCTAAAATCAATCTTTGGAAAAAAACCACTGCCTCTTACTGCATATATTAAAAATGGTTGCCTGTAAAGTCGGTTTTACGGGCGAAGATTTTACGTGACAACGTAGTGCTGCGCGCGCNTTAGACATGCCCTGTGTTCTTCTGGACCTGTAACTAATACCGCAACACAGAACTCGTGCGCAGTCCAGGTCATTACGGTGGGTAGTTGGGCTTAACGTCTCGTAGACAGCGAGGTCATTAGAGACGGAGCAAGTTGCTCAGGGAAGAGGGTTGGGGAAGGAAGGGGAAGAAATCGGCCATCGCCTTCGTTAGTGACCCATCCCAGTATTCGCCTGGAGTGATTTCGGGAAACCATAGGAAACCGAAACCAGGANCCGACAGCGAGGTCATTAGAGACGGAGCAAGTTGCTCAGGGAAGAGGGTTGGGGAAGGAAGGGGAAGAAATCGTCCATCGCCTTCGTTAGTGACCCATCCCAGTATTCGCCTGGAGTGATTTCGGGAAACCATAGGAAACCGAAACCAGGATGGCCGGACAGGGAATCGAACCCGAGTCCTCCCGAATCCGAGTTCAGTGAGTTACTACTGCTCGACCCCACTCGGAAGGTCATTAAGGAAATGCTTATTGTCTGTGTCAGCGACAGTTTAAATAAGGACGTCGCTTCTATTACAAGGGAACTGTAAAGTCTTGCGTGCTGCCAGATAACAAAGTGAATTTTTCAGTCCTCTGGCCTTGGCTAAATTACATGAAATTTGCAAAATTTTAAAGTAGAGAGATATCAAAGAAATAAAATTTACCACATCTGCACGAAAATTTACAGGTGCGCCACATATGGCAAAGTAATTTCATGTTTCTAGGCAAACTTCTTTAACCACCATTTAAAATTACAAGAACTGACAATGTGTGCGAAGTTATAGACAGATTTTATTGATTCACGTAAGGTTTGATCTCGTACACAAATGGCTTTATTCACATGGTAGNATTTCCAGGCAAACTTCTTTAACCACGATTTAAAATTACAAGAACTGACAATGTGTGCGAAGTTATAGACAGATTTTATTGATTCACGTAAGGTTTGATCTCGTACACAAATGGCTTTATTCACATGGTAGGAATTTTCAGTATTATTTCAATCTTACTACATTCTTCATTGAAAATAAATAAAGCTCCCCATTCGCATCATCTTAAGTGTCGTGGAGAAGAACAAAATTCTTTCGCTGATTAAGTGAGGCCTACGTGAGAACTCAGAATTCGACTTAATGCTTATTCATTTCCAAAAAAACCTTGACATGATTTCGTGAAGTTTGTCCCATCATACAAAAAACTTCACAGCATTTTATATTTCCAGTTACTAGGTAACTGGAAATACAGTTACAACCTGATAAAATCTCGGAAGTACAGTAATGATCTGACTCGACTCGGGAATGTGGCATTTGACTTGAATTCGGAACTCACCCCAGAGGAAGGTGTAGGCACTGACGTCTCTCGGAAGGAAGATGACGGAATACAGAGCCATGAGGTGCAGAGCTGTGATGCTGATGGTGTTCACCCAGATGATCTTCGGCTTCCACTCAACGTCCTGCTCCTTGTCCACCTTACCTGCGTTGCCGTTAGTGCAGGTCGGTGACGGCAACAGGACCTCGTCATGCTGGGAGGTGACGTTAGGAGCCATGCTGTCTCGCGGCACCTTCAAAACAAACGTGCCAAAGCCACAGCATGAGCATAAAAGGCTACTACTGAATGGACGTACAACTATAGGCTGTTCACGGTAAAGTGAGCACTTTTGAGGCCCTAGATACTTTTTTTCCTATCAGCCATTTTTTTATCCTTCCGCCACTTTTAAAAATAAATTTTGCCATGTAAGTAATATGCACACCGCATATATTTCATTGGACTCGAAAGTTGACGTCTAAGGAAGCAATAACATATAATTATTGACTATTATTTCAAATGAGAGGACTTCAAGAGGTGCTCATTTTACCGTGAATAGCCTATACCCTAGACTTTCGGTAGGGAAGTACAGTGGGAAACCATTGATTCGCAGTCATTTTAAAAAGGGAGAAAACAACTCGCGGTCTTCAGGATTTTAACCCACGCCGTTACCTTACCAATGGAGCAACCAATATACTAGTGACTGTATTGGGGTAAATGTAGTATTTATTATCTTTATCGAAAATACATGTCACCTAAATTGCATGCCCCTTATTTTAGCTTTTAGTACATTTGGTATCGTTAAAACTGTTTATACAAATAGTACATATAAATGCACTCTTTTCACCACATTAATTGCCGTTAAAAGCCTAAATCCGATCACTATGATAGTTACGTGAAAACGAAATGAAAGGGGTCACGGTGTTGTAGTGGTTAGACTACTGAACTTCCACCTAGGCGAACCGGGATTTCCAAGCGGCGCCGCTTCCGGATTTTCGCTTGTGGGAATGTTGCCGGGCGATGCCGCTTGTCGGCGAGTTTACTCGGGGATCTCCCGTTTCCCACGCCCCTTCATTCCGGCACTGCTCCATATTCACCTCGCTTCACACTCATTTGTTCTCAATAAATCGATGTTAAGAGCCGCCCAAATCTCTATCCGCTCTCTCTCTCTCTCTCTCCCTCTCTCTCTCTCTCTCTCCCCCTCTGTATCTCTCTCTGCAGTCGGTCCACCAAACATTTTTTTCTCAAGGCGACAAAATAAGTGTATATTGCGAAGTGAATAAATATTGTGTTCACCACTGAATTTTTACAAATGCAGGGACAATGAATATTACAATTGCATTTAAATGAGTTTGCGGCAACCAAATATTTGTTTGGGGCCACCAAGTAAGAACAACAAAATAATTTGGTTTCAACAACAAAATATTTCATTCTCCCTACACAAAAAATTAATTTGTTTGATTCAACAAAACCTTTTACTCGATGTATGTGACGTGTGTAGTCGTTTATTACCTCAGCCTTTCACCGACAGAAGAAACATATTTCGTTGTAGAAGGTATGCTCCAGAAACAATAATATTTTGAACAGTGCCGTGCATGATGAATATCGGCAGCAATACCCGCAGCGATTTTACTGCGGAAAATGAAATTGCCAGTTGTTATTATAGGCCTATAATAATTTATGACTATTAACTGCGAATGCAGTCTAGAAACGGGAAATATTTACACCTGTCCCTTGGTGTAAAATGGATCAAAATGGTTGGCGTGTGTGGTAGATAATTTTTAGGGGACGGACAAATATCTCTAAAAATTAGCTTTGTATTCAGAGCTTCATTTGTGTTACAAATGACTTTGTATAATAAACTGATTTATATTTAATCTCTTATATTTTTTAAGTACAGTGTGTTGTGAAAAATTCATGAATGTATTTTAAGTTTTAAACAAAAAACGAAAATTTCAATTTTAAAACAAAAGAATGGAATAGTAATTCATGTAGCCAAATATGAGGTTTTAGTTACAGCCGATGCAAATGTATAACAATTACTTTTACACCTTATTAATTTTTACATGTTCTCATATATTAATAATATCAAAACTGTAAGGTTTATGTCAATTGAAAGCGTACATTTTAATGTTTTAATTTTAAATGTTGTAAAATATTTGTTAGTGTGCGACACACGGCTTCGTGACTAAGATTTCTTGCGTCATGCTGTTGCGGATTGATATATTTAGCATCCGGAGCGAACTGAAAGAACTGCTTCACGAGAGGACTTTGCTATCACACGCAGTATGCTTGGACATATCTCAGCATTATTGAATATTGATTTTAGATACTATGGAAAACAAATCATTAGTTTTGTGCTTAAAAAAAAGAGGGAAAAAGACAATCTCATTCTTTTGAATAACATTCTTACATTTGTTAAAAAATTTGCAGTAACGAAGTTGTTTGGCAAGTAACTATGTAAACGGAAGAGGAAAAGAGAAGTTTTCGTGCTTTTGTTGCTGCACGCTACACCCGGAAATGCGAAATGTCCTTGAAAAGAAATGACATCTATATTTATGAAGCAAGAATGTTTTCATTGCCTCAGATCACTCGATTCTACTGACATCTGACTCAAGTCATCAAAGGCTCTTTCCGTAAGTTTAGTTCCTGGCGCAGAACTTTTGTGTCCTTTTCAGGATGTTTTCTCAAATCCCTTGTTCAATTTTCATAGTTTTAAATTTCATTAACATTAATAACATAGCTCGTTCGCGGTTTCTTCACACTTTTTTGATAAAACCTTTCAAAAATCACCCCATGTATTTTGTGCTCGGTTATTCTCTAAATACGTCATGTATCACAAGAGTTTTATACTTCTGGAAACATGAAAATGCCTTATTTTTGATTAAATTGAACTTTCACTCATATTTCTCTCATTAATTATAATATTTCATTTTGATATGAATGAAACGGGTAGGAAACAGGTGTGTTGGTAATGCCTAGTAATACATAGTTATTATGCCCACTATGATTACATTGAGTGCGCACGAATGTGGTGCGCCGTCACTTAGGATGTAATTTTCGAGACTTGGTTAATCTTTGTTTGCATGAGGCTGAGGAGTATCCTGGAAATATAACTTTATAAGAGCTTCAGAAAAGTTTGGATTAACTGTGAATGTAAGTACTACACTAACTCTTGTATCGCTTCAATTCTCTCGAGCCCTCTCCAGGCCGTAGAGAGAATATGGTGTAGAGAGATCTCCCTGGCTGAGCATCGCTAGCCTCCGTGTCCCAACACTGAACTACTTTGCTGCCAATATGACCAGCATTAACCACATGGATAGGATTTTATATTATAACTCTATTCATGTAAACAAATGCTTTGTGACGTTTTGTATACTTCCTCTGGCCCATTTTTAAATGTAATTAGATTAAATTCAATTTCACAAAAGTATTTTATTCATAAAAAAAGTGTTTGTATTTTGAAAATTAAGACATAAGCAAACACATTCATCACTGTTGACTACGTGACTTAGACAGCAGTATTATTTTAGGATAGGTCAATGTTGGGTACTTGCGCAGAAGACGAATAATAGGTCTGCCTCATCTTTAGTCTATAATCTATGTTAACGAATCAATCACATAATAAATCAGAGTCAATAACAGAAACGTAGTCCAACTATAGGCCTGGTGGGTTCCAGGTAACCCGGGATAGCTCCGAAAAAAAAACACCCTCTGGTCAACGGCAACGTCCGCCGCGTTTCTCGTACGTGAAAGTCCGGGTGACTCCGGTTGGAATCGAACCCAGTTCTCCTTAGTTGTAGGTGGGTAGTGCGACTACTACACCGCCACGACCCCACGTCATTTTAAAAATTAGTTGCTTAGCTGAGTGTTTGAATCTTACCTCTTCTGCTTAGTCAATGGAATTTATGTGTTACAACTGGTGAAGACGAGTAGAGTATCTCAGCTTGTGTCACGTCAGAAAAAAATAATATTGCCGCAAAAATATTTTGTAAAATACGTGGAGAAGAGCGTGTTTTTTTTTCATATTCGTCCCGGTGTTGAAACATACTTATCAGGTGGATCAGGGAAATTTTTCATCATTATTGTTTGAGGTCACGTTCTTGCTTAGCCAGTAGGATAACAAAAAAAAAAAAAAGCAGGGTTACTATTGCTGACCCTTTCTTTCCTGCCGGTAGCATTTGTTNTCCGGCTGGAATCGAACCCAGTCTCCTTAGTTGTAGGTGGGTAGTCTGACTACTACACCGCCACGACCCCACGTCATTTTGAAAATTAGTTTCTTAGCTGAGTGTTTGAATCTTACCTCTTCTGCTTAGTCAATGGAATGTATGTGTTACAACTGGTGAAGACGAGTAGAGTATCTCAGCTTGTGTCACGTCAGAAAAAAATAATATTGCCGCAAAAATATTTTGTAAAATACGTGGAGAAGAGCGTGTTTTTTTTTCATATTCGTCCCGGTGTTGAAACATACTTATCAGGTGGATCAGGGAAATTTTTCATCATTATTGTTTGAGGTCACGTTCTTGCTTAGCCAGTAGGATAACAAAAAAAAAAAAAAGCAGGGTTACTATTGCTGACCCTTTCTTTCCTGCCGGTAGCATTTGTTTATTTGCGTTGCTGGCTCGGTTGTTGCGACAATACGTCAGCAGTTTTGCGCCGTCAGCCGTTGTTGTCATAACAGGACGGCTCGTAGCGCAGCACACAGCTGACCCAGAAACCGACACCTCGTGCGGTAAGCAAGAAATTGTTGTGGAGAGACGGGGTGGGGAGTGCAGTGCATGTCGTTTCTGTCAGCAAAGTAACACAACCATCATTACCTGCAGCGATTAAGAGAGGTCGTATTTTAAATTACGTGATTAACTATCATATTTTACTGACTAGTTTAAGCAGCAATAAACAGGTTATTATAAAAGTATGAATACAAAAAATTGCATGTTTGGCCGGAGCTGTGCTCGGAACTACAACTCTTGTTAAGGGGCCTATAGGATGTTCACGGTAAAGTGAGCACTTTTGACACCCTAGTTACATTTTCCTTTCAGACATATTTTATCCTTTAAAAACCTTTCTAAATAAATATTGCCATGTAAGTAATAAACACATAGTGTATATTCCACCGCACGGGGAAGTTAACGTCTAAGGCTGAAATAAAATATACTAATTGACTATCATTCCAAATGAGAGGGCTTTTAAAAGTGCTCACTTTACCGTGAGTAGCCTATAATCATAATTTAAGTTATACTAATAACAAGAAGTTGCAGTGCCAAACTATGTGCACATCCATGTTCTATTGCATTCACGAGTAAGCAACTGAATGTTCTGAGCTCAGTTTTTCAGCGTGTTAAATTATGTATGTATGTATGTATGTATGTATCGAAGAAAAGAGTACAACCGTTCCTAAGAAATTGGTGTTACCTGTCAGCAAATAGTTTCAACAAAAATTTCTAAAAAAAATATTTTTATTTCTTCTTTTTATGAGGAAATGGTCAGTTTTTTTACGAACAAACTCAATCCATAGGACACGGATTCTGAAGAAAATATCCCGTCAATGACAAATCGAAAACGAGTTACAGCGTTGTTTTACTCTTATCGAGGGATAACATTTTCAACACGGAAAAACATTGAGCATCTGAATAAGTTCTGAGGGGCTGTGTTAAAATAGCGGTTTGGTAACAAACAATAGCAATGATATCTATAAGTGTTTTAATTTGAATACCAGAGGGGAAACCCGTGACAAGTCTAATTTTTTTTTTTTCAATTTCCGGGTTTTTGTGCTATTTGTTTTCTTCGATGCGGTGTTTTCTACTGATGTTACAGTCACGGGGAAGAACGTAATCAGTCACAAGATACAGCCATTTTAAATATCAGCATATATGTGAAGAACATAGCAGATTTAACACTGAACATAGTTCTCCTTTAAAATTAGCAAAAGATGACTTATCAGGTATTTCCCCTGTGGTCTTCAATTTAATATTGAGAAACAGCCTGCTGTAAAATAATTTACAAGAAATTATCTACATTCAATTTTAGTGTAATTTGTGGCGTGCGAATGCTAGCAGAATATATGTTTGTTACTTTAAACCTTTTGATAGTCGTTCTTAAATTCGTAGAAACCGTAAGAAATAGTATGGAAATAACAAATAAGGGAGCGTAAATTTATTTTTCCGAATGCAAAATTGTTACACAAATATCTAAGAATTAAAATATTTAATGATTACTAGGTTATACAAATAAGGAAAATTTCGCTTATAAAAAATAAAAGCTAGGAACTTATAAGTTCCTATCTTAAAATAGGCATATTTTGTAACACTGTCAAAATTTTATGTTTAAAGAAAGTTAAGGAAAATCAAAGTTTCAAGATAAGCTAGAATTTTCTTTTAATTAACTATTTGTTAGAAATTTTTACATTTGAGTTTATTCCTTATGTATTATCAACAGTAGTTATTTGCATTCCTCTCTAGTTGCTTCTTTTTATTTATTACCTGCCGACAGATTCAGAAACAATGGGATTAAAATTTTGTTTGGTTAAAAATTACATTACTTACCTAAAAATTCAATTATCGGCAGAAAAAACAATTTATCTTTCGTTCGACGTTGATAAACAAAAAGGCGTGGGTTTTATTTTTCTTCCGTTCTNAATAGCAATGATATCTATAAGTGTTTTAATTTGAATACCAGAGGGGAAACCCGTGACAAGTCTAATTTTTTTTTTTTCAATTTCCGGGTTTTTGTGCTATTTGTTTTCTTCGATGCGGTGTTTTCTACTGATGTTACAGTCACGGGGAAGAACGTAATCAGTCACAAGATACAGCCATTTTAAATATCAGCATATATGTGAAGAACATAGCAGATTTAACACTGAACATAGCTNCCATTTTAAATATCAGCATATATGTGAAGAACATAGCAGATTTAACACTGAACATAGCTCTCCTTTAAAATTAGCAAAAGATGACTTATCAGGTATTTCCCCTGTGGTCTTCAATTTAATATTGAGAAACAGTCTGCTGTAAAATAATTTACAAGAAATTATCTACATTCAATTTTAGTGTAATTTGTGGCGTGCGAATGCTAGCAGAATATATGTTTGTTACTTTAAACCTTTTGATAGTCGTTCTTAAATTCGTAGAAACCGTAAGAAATAGTATGGAAATAACAAATAAGGGAGCGTAAATTTATTTTTCCGAATGCAAAATTGTTACACAAATATCTAAGAATTAAAATATTTAATGATTACTAGGTTATACAAATAAGGAAAATTTCGCTTATAAAAAATAAAAGCAAGGAACTTATAAGTTCCTATCTTAAAATAGGCATATTTTGTAACACTGTCAAAATTTTATGTTTAAAGAAAGTTAAGGAAAATCAAAGTTTCAAGATAAGCTAGAATTTTCTTTTAATTAACTATTTGTTAGAAATTTTTACATTTGAGTTTATTCCTTATGTATTATCAACAGTAGTTATTTGCATTCCTCTCTAGTTGCTTCTTTTTATTTATTACCTGCCGACAGATTCAGAAACAATGGGATTAAAATTTTGTTTGGTTAAAAATTACATTACTTACCTAAAAATTCAATTCTCGGCAGAAAAAACAATTTATCTTTCGTTCGACGTTGATAAACAAAAAGGCGTGGGTTTTATTTTTCTTCCGTTCTNTCGGCAGAAAAAACAATTTATCTTTCGTTCGACGTTGATAAACAAAAAGGCGTGGGTTTTATTTTTCTTCCGTTCTTTGTTTATGCATAAACTAGTTAAATACATGTAACAAATTTCCCGTGTCTGTTACTCATGCTGTGAAGACTGTTCTTACTTTTTTTTTACGTTATAAGGATATAGTATGTAAATATATGTGTTTATGTACTTGGTATCCAAAATTAATGTGTACACACTAAACACAATCTGGTGAGACTGCGTGTGTTTGACACTAGAAGGACAACGTTGGGTGTGTGCAAGTGCGTGTGGCCATTCTGCTGTTTTTAGTTCCATCTGCAGCCACCAACGACAACACTACAGTTATAACGGGAATGGCGGAAGCGACAAAGTTCTCTTCCGAGCAACATTAAGTGTATTTTAAAGAGTTACTGGAGATGTGAGAACATGATTGAGGCGCAGAGACGACGGAGAACAGAATTCGATACTGCACCACCGTCACGTGTAACAGTGACACGATTGCGTGACATGTTTTGAGAGGGATGGAACTGTGCGTGATGTGAAGAAAGGATGGCGCGGCAGGAAGAGCAGGAAGAGTACGAGAACGGACGAAGGAAGTGTGGAGGATGTGTTGCACATGTTTGCATGTTCCCCCCGGGAAGTCGAAGTCCGTACGGTAAGCTGCCAGTTAAATCAGTAGCGAATAAAAACAGTTCTACAACTTGACGTTGTATTGAGAGTGTTGAAAGTTACGTAAATGTATGGCTTTTCAAATTCAATATTTTTGTCTCACGCCCACGTAAGAGCACTAATTTGTATATTATTAAGACATTAGCTATCATAAAAATGTCTCGGTTTAAATCGGATGATGCATGAATCAAATGAGACGACCACGGCAATGCTAAGCTTACAAATAGCAGAAGGACACCAAATTGAGGTGACAAGTAGATTTTAAGCAGGGCTTTTAAAAGTGCTGTATTGACCGTGAACATCCAAAACGTGTTAGCACAGCACACAGTATCAAGATTTTTCGCACGTTTTCTATTTGCTCAAAGGCTTCAAGGACGTGCCTAATTAACAACTATAATCTAGCCCAAGTGTAAAGGTAACTGAAATGTATGAGCATTTGAAGTGCAACTTTATATGGCAGGAACACGCGGATTTTTAGGCTCTTGTGGGTAAGGCAAAATGTTACCTTGGTTGTGTTAACCTTTTTTGGGGATACGAAATGGTTCAAGTACGTTTTATTAATTTAACTTGTTGTAAGATATATTTATTTGATATGTATGTGTGGAAGGTTCTCAGAGAGGTTTAATAAATGTTTTCATTTAAGAAGATGATACTAGCTGAGAGTTCTGCCGTATCAGTGCTGCTGACTCACCACTCCGTGGGAAGAATCAACGAGAAATTTTGTTTACTCTGCTGGCATGCCTGAGTGGCAATCAAGAGGCCGCATGTTCAGCATCGAATGACTACAATAATTCCCTACCCATGGTTTTTCGTTCCTGCGCATTCCGAACGCCGGCACAGTTACTTATTGGCTGTTCGCTGCTAAGTGAGTGCTTTTGGAAGCCTTACTTAAGATCTACTTTTCTCCTCATGTTGTACCCTTCCGCCATAACTATGTGAAATTTATATTGTAATAGACCTAATAATTTTCTATGCGTTAGTCAAGAGAAAATGTTAAATTGTTAGGAGCTTAAATGTGTTACTAACATGCCAGTTCGTACTCTAACGCTATTAAAGCAAAAAACACCAACTCTATTTGCCGTAAATTTGAACACTAACCTTACAATATAACGTTAAGACTTATTAAATATGTTTTGTTATTCGCTGCCAACTTAACTGGAAGCCTGCATGCCAGTGTATCTATACGGTAGCATATATGCAGTTACCGGGTAGTTTTTTTCTAATGTCAATTTCAATAGAGCTCCTATANTATACGGTAGCATATATGCAGTTACCGGGTAGTTTTTTTCTAATGTCAATTTCAATAGAGCTCCTATAGCCTACCTATAGTCCTAAGCCGTCTCACTGTTTATCTTATAGTTTACAATTTCGAATATCTATAAATAAATACTGCAGAAACTTTTGGGTTGTTCCATGACATCTGTATTTCAAAAAATACCTTGTATCCCAAATTAATATTACTCATNCGTTAGTCAAGAGAAAATGTTAAATTGTTAGGAGCTTAAATGTGTTACTAACATGCCAGTTCGTACTCTAACGCTATTAAAGCAAAAAACACCAACTCTATTTGCCGTAAATTTGAACACTAAACTTACAATATAACGTTAAGACTTATTAAATATGTTTTGTTATTCGCTGCCAACTTAACTGGAAGCCTGCATGCCAGNTATAACGTTAAGACTTATTAAATATGTTTTGTTATTCGCTGCCAACTTAACTGGAAGCCTGCATGCCAGTGTATCAATACGGTAGCATATATGCAGTTACCGGGTAGTTTTTTTCTAGTGTCAATTTCAATAGAGCTCCTATAGCCTACCTATAGTCCTAAGCCGTCTCACTGTTTATCTTATAGTTTACAATTTCGAATAGCTATAAATAAATGCTGCAGAAACTTTTGGGTTGTTCCATGACATCTGTATTTCAAAAAATACCTTGTATCCCAAATTAATATTACTCATNCTGCAGAAACTTTTGGGTTGTTCCATGACATCTGTATTTCAAAAAATACCTTGTATCCCAAATTAATATTACTCATATTTGCACGTTAATAACAATGAATTTACTAATGATAATCAGATTGGACTGCATGTACTTGACGCTATAAGGACAACACATGGCGTGTGTGAGCGTGTGTAGCAATTGTGTTGTTTTCAGGTCCGTTTTCAGCCACGAGCTGAAGCACTACAATTGTAGAGTGAATGGCGGAGATGACAAGAGATTCTTTCGAGCAACGTAAATTGATTCTAAAGTGCTATCAAATATGTGAGGACATGGCTGATGTGCAAAGGCGATGGAGGGCAGAATTAAACATGGCACCACCTTCACATGTCACAATGACAGGATTACGTGACAAGTTTGAGAGGGACGGAACTGTGTGCGATGTGAAGATAGGACAGTGCGGCAGGAAGAGTACGAGAGTGGAAGAAGGAAGTGTTCGGGGCTGGGTTATACGCATTCACACGTTCCCTTAGTAATTCGAGGTCCATACAGCGAGCTGCGCACGAGTCGGGTGTCATTAAATCAACTTTCCGTCGCATTTTAAAGCAGTTAATGTGGAAGACCTACACTACCGCGTTACTTCACGGTGTGGAAGAAGACGACCCAGATGGGAGTGTCAAATTTTGTTGGGTTGTGAGCACGTGCAACGACAACCAACATTTTACTGGCGTGACTGTTTGGTCCGATGAGGCAACCTTTAAATCGAATGCGAATGTCAACCATCACAACTGTGTACTGGGCCAGTGAAAACCCCAGCATTGTGTTAGAGCAATAATTTAATCTTCCTGTGTTAACCATGTGGTGCGGTGTGTCTGCCTTTGGACCTGTGGGGCCCTTCTTCTTCTACCGAAAGGTGACACGTGACATGTTGCAGACAAAAATATTGTTTCAGCTGTACACCAACTTTACCCAATTGGCGATTTATTTTCCAATATGGTGCGCCACCACATTTACCCATCGAGATGTACGATTGCTGCTTGATGAAACAGTTGTTGTAAGGTGGATAGGTCGACGAGGAAGTGTTGAGTATAGACCCAAATGTCCAGATTAAACGTCGTTAAATTGTTATTTTGGGGAATTCTGAAGAAATCTGTGTTCGCCACGAAGCCACGGGCAATTGATGTGACCACACTCGGGGGTTTAAGCCAGTTTGCCNGAAATCTGTGTTCGCCACGAAGCCACGGGCAATTGATGTGACCACACTCGGGGGTTTAAGCCAGTTTGCCCTTTTTCCTTACGACTCGTCCTTCTTAATTGTTCAATTCCAGTCAGATCTCCCCTTATTTCATGGCTTGCAGAAGAGCGCTTTTGCGCTGGCATGTGAATTTTTGTAACTAACTCATTGTCAATGGTATGTATGTGTAGGTTTATGTAAATGAATGCATTACAAATTCAATTCAATTCATTTTGATGTGACCAACCATATGATTCGACTCCCTTGGAAACCGTACCTATTGTTTCACGTACTGTTCTACAGCGTTTCAGACGAGGTCTTGCTGCTCATGGAGGACATTCGGAATATTTATAACTGTTATTAACATTATCACATACCCGACATAGCCCTTATAGCATCAAATGCAGGCAGTTCCATCAGTTGAGTTTAGTGCAGTGTTTGGAGGGGGGGCGCTTATCATCGAGGTCTTGAGAACCGATAAGAGTGAACCAGAATAAGTATGGAGCAGCGCCGGAATGTAAGAGCGGGGAGAACGGGAGATCCCTAAGGAAACCCGCCGACCAGTGGCANGAATAAGTATGGAGCAGCGCCGGAATGTAAGAGCGGGGAGAACGGGAGATCCCTAAGGAAACCCGCCGACCAGTGGCATCGTCAGGGAAGATTCCCACATGCGAAAATCTGGATACGACCCCAGCGGGAATTGAACCCATTTCGCCTTGGAATGAGGCGAGTGCTCTAGCCGTTGCTCCACCGTAGCTCTTATTCCCGTCATAAGTCTTGAATCTTTTCTCTTCTATTGCCGTTCAAATAGTGTAAACATTAATTTGTAACATCCGGTACGTATATTTAACCTAATTTTTTCATATATTTAAACGCACAAAAGCATATTGGCACAGTTGCAAATTTCACGTATCTCGCGGCTGAGCTATGGTATGTAAGTGGTTTTTGTGTTTCATTGGTTCGGCGCGGTATAAAAGACTCCCTTCTGATTAAGCTTCCCTCTGGAAATATCATTTCTGGAGCGGGGAGGAGGAGCGGTGGAGACGTAGTCAGACTACTCGCCTCCCACCAAGATGAACCGTCCACATAGCACAGGGTATCCACCGGATTTCCTACATAGATCCACAACATATAAAAGTAATCTAAGTCATACAGTGAATCTTGTGTATATCTTTTGTATATCCAGTAGTAGATACAAGTTTGTACCACTTACTGGATATCCATTAGACCAAAACACCAATGACCATTACTGTANGACGTAGTCAGACTACTCGCCTCCCACCAAGATGAACCGTCCACATAGCACAGGGTATCCACCGGATTTCCTACACAGATCCACAACATCTAAAAGTCATCTAAGTCACACAGTGAATCTTGTGTATATCCTTTGGATATCCAGTAGTAGATACAAGTTTGTACCACTTACTGGATATCCATTAGACCAAAACACCAATGACCATTACTGTANATATCCAGTAGTAGATACAAGTTTGTACCACTTACTGGATATCCATTAGACCAAAACACCAATGACCATTACTGTAGGTGAGTGAATAAATCTAAAGATGTATATAGGATATCCACAATATCTATATCACATTTTGGATACTGGGCAAACATTTGGATATCATTTGGTAGTATTTTGGAAGTAGCTTTGCTAATATTGGATATTCTTGGATATCCTGAATGTCAGAGAGTGACATCCATCAGATACTCTTTGGATGTCTCTGTGCTATATGGGCGGGTTCGATTCCCGGAGAGGTTGCCACGATTTTTGCACGCGGGAAACGTGGCGGACGTTGCTGTTGACCGGTGTGTCTTCTCGGGGTACTCCCGTTTTCCCCTGCCCTTACATTACACGGATGACCCCTCACCAGCCCTCCTGACCTTGCTGCTATGCGCCGACAAAAACCTTTCAACTCAACGCCTTTCCAGGAACCAGTCGGCGAATGACGTCCGCCATATTGCTAGCAAGTTGGGCAATTTAATTTAAAAGTGTGGCTAGAGTTCGTGATAGCCTGCACGAAGCAGTTTCACTTCCGTAATCCTTGATAATCTATGCTTTTGTAATGAATCCGTAGTCTGGAGGATTTAAAACTAACAATAAACTTACGAAAACTCTCATGCGAGAAAACGTGTCAACAAATCTAGGGTCATAATTGGCTCATTTCGAAGAGAACCAATAAACAAACTATACTGGCACGGAAATTTTGAGGACTGCGACGTCAAACTTTCACGCAATTGTACTCACTAATCCTTTTGATTGTTATATCATTATTTGCTCTTTGAAAGGTAATTTTCAGGTTGCCAAACATTTCATGGCAGGCAATTTAATCACAAATCTTACGTAGCACACGCTTTTTAATATACAGGGAGCGGCAGAAATAACTCCCGAATTTGCCACCATCATGGGTTCGGCGCTAGTAGTGGTAGGCGGCCCGGGGTTGTGTCATAGTGCAGCACCACTGCTGCCATTTCAGTCGTCACCATGGCAAGGAGCGGTGAACATTGTGCGTTCGTCCTTGAAACCTATTTTAAAAATGGCGATTCTGTAATCACAACGCAGAGATTATTTCGTACGTGCTTCGGAAAAGGTCGGCACGGTGCAATCCCTGACCGGAAAACCGTTCTATTGTGGGTTAAAAATTTTAGAGTCACAGGTTCGGCTTTAAAAAATGCACCGCAAGGTAGACCTCGCAGCGCTCGAACTCCACAAAACGTTCAATTACTCCAACAAGCAGTTACCAAATCTCCAAGACGTCCAGCCCGTAGGCACACTGCCAGCTTGGGAATATCTGATCGTAGTGTGAGAAGAATTTTACACCAACACCTCCACTTTCATCCGTACAAAATCATGGTTGTGCAGGAACTTGGTGAACGTGATTGGGACAACCGTATTGCATCTTGTCATGCTATCCTGGAAAACTTTCCAACAGACGCAGTTGTTCTCTCAAGTGACGAACCACATTTTCATTTATCAGGATTCGTCAACAAACAGAATTTTCGATATTGGGCAGAAAATAATCCTCGGCAACTTCGTGAGCGACCTCTCCATAGTCCACGTGTCACTGTTTGGAGTGCTGTAGCAGACTTTGGAATAATAGGCCCGTATTTTGTTGAGGAGTAAGGACGAACAGTTACAGTANACTGCTTATACACTGGAGAGCAAAAAAAAAACTGATATAGGCGTGCGTATACAAATAACAGAGGTATGGAACCGATCAGAGTAACACGATGCGGTCGGCAACGCCTATATAAGACAACACGCGTCTGGCAAAGTTGCTAGATCGGTTATTGCTGCCACAATGGCAGGTTACCAAGATATAAGTGAGTTTGAACGTGGTGTTATAGTCGGCCCACGAGAGATGGGACATATCATCTCCGAGGTAGTGATAAAATTTGGATTTTCGCGTACGACCATTTCACGAGTGTACCGTGAATATCGGGAATCCGGTAAAACATCAAATCTTCGACATTGCTACGACCGGAAAAATATCTTGAACGAACAAGACAAACGACGACTGACGAGAATCATTAGACGTGACAGACGTGCAACCCTTTCTCAAATTAGCGCAGATTTCAATGCTGGGGCATCAACAAGTGCCAGCGTGCGAACTATTCAACGGACCATCATTGATATGGGCTTTCGGAGCTGAAGGCCCACTCGTGTAGCGTTGTTGCCTGCACGACACAAAGCTTTACGCCTCGCCTGGGCCCGCCAATACCGCCATTGGACTGTTGATGACTGGAAACACGTTGCCTGGTCTGACGAGTCTCGTTTCCAATTATATCGGGCGGATGGACGTGTACGGGTATGGAGACATCCTCATGAATCCATGGACCCTACATGTCAACAAGTGACTGTTCAAGCTGGTGGAGGCTCTGTCATGGTATGGGGCTAGTGACGTTGACGTGAAATGGGACCCCTGATACGTCTAGATACGACTCTGACAGGTGACAGGCGACAGATACGTAAGCATCCTGTCGGATCACCTGCACGCATTCATGTCCATTGTGTATTCCTACGAACGTGGACTATTCCAGCAGGACAATGCGACACCCCACACGTCGAGAGTTGCTACCGAGTGGCTCCAGACACTTCCATTGGCCACCTAAATCACCAGACATGAACATTATTGAGCATATATGGGATGCCTTGCCACGTGCTGTTCAGAAGAGATCTCCACCGCCTCGCACTCCTATGGATTTGTGGACTGCCCTGCAGGATTGATGGTGTGAATTGCCTCCTACATACCTTCAGATATTAGTCGAGTCTACGACACGTCGTCTTGCGGCACTTCTGCGTGCTCGCGGGGGCCCTACACGATATTAGACCGGTGTACCAGTTTTTTTTGGCTCTTCAGTGTATAAATGCTTTGTCTATCGCCTGGATTACTGATTTACCCGGTTTCTCACAGCCCAAGAGAAAGAATGGAATGAAAACACACACTGTCTGAAAAGAATGCCCTGTTATCATGATGCCTCTTCATAATTCTCATACTATCGAAGCGAACATCATTCATAAGCAACAAAATTACAGGTGATGCAAAATTTATTTTGAGGTGTGCAGTATACGTNTATCGAAGCGAACATCATTCATAAGCAACAAAATTACAGGTGATGCAAAATTTATTTTGAGGTGTGCAGTATACGTCAAGGTGCCGAACAAATTACTTCGTGGTATTAACTAAAGTATTTTTTTTTTATGGCCACGAAATATTAGCGTATGGATTCACCAAATTAAACAACATGGCATTTCAATTTTTAAATAANTTTTTTTTTATGGCCACGAAATATTAGCGTATGGATTCACCAAATTAAACAACATGGCATTTCAATTTTTAAATAACTTCTGCGCGTGGAAATTTCCGGGAGCCGCCTCCCTGGAGCTGTTTAGCGCGTTTGAGGATCAGAAGCAAGCGGGCAATAAGGGCGAAACTGACACGCGCGCCCAGTGCCTTATCACTCCTACGCGCGAGGCGTTGAACTGGCATGCAGTGTTCTCGTCGTGCTGCGTGTACCTTTGTGACTTTAAGCGGCGACCCTACAATTGTATAGCGGTTAAGTCTGCAGCAAAGTTCAGTGTCCCTGTAATTATTTCGTATGTTTCCAACCGGTATATTATGAGACGCAGCAGTGTGAAAAAGCTGTTTTGAGCTATGTTGGAGGGCTCGGGAATAATATGTATAATTTTCATGATGTGTTTTGAGTACAGATAAATTTGTACCTCGTCTGAAGTGTTTTTTTCTTTTCGCACGTCGGTATAATGGGTACACGTCTAGTGTTTTCGTAATAAAACGCTGATTTCAAACACTCTGCAACGCAATTAAAACGACAGGTAGGCGGAGCCATTGAAAAAAAAGAGAGAGTTGGTTTTGATGTACATGTGAGTGTCGACTTATCACCACTCTCTCCTCTCTCTCTCTCTCTCTCTCTCTCTTCTCCCCTCCCTCTTTCGCAGTCTCAGTTTCAGGCGAACACGCTTCGGCCGAAAGCCCCACGCTACAGGAGCCAAGATAATTATGATACACGGCGAAAATACAGCGGTCTAGCAGTAGGGTCAGCTCTCTCCTCGAGTGCTAATGAGCATTGCAAACAGCAGCTTCGCGAAAGGTGCGTGTGTGGGATGTGCCGTAACTCCCACTCTAGGCACTCATTGGACAACGACGTTCGATCATTTCATTTGCATTTCTGACCTCATCAGATACGAAAAAACAGGTTTGGACAAGCAGTGACGGGGAAGTAATCGGCCATGTCTTGTATTAAGGATACCATCTCAATGTTCGCCTGGAACGATTTTCGAAAAACCATGGTAAACCGAAATCAGGATGGCCGGGCTGGGAATCGAGCCCGGGTCCCTCCAGACGCGAGTCTAGCGTGTTGTAGCTGAAGATCGGGCGTAGAAGAGTCAAGTGTGCAGAAGCGAAAATTCTGCGTGTAAATCCCGAACTTCATCCGCAAGAGGCAGGGAAATTACCTCACCAGCAATCAGGGCAGGGCGTCTCTCGCCAATTCACCAATCAGTGCTTACAATAGGCGTAACTATGTAAGGGGAAGGGGTCACTCTCATTCTTGGCCCCCCACCCCCCTTAAAAAGTACAAGGGTTTCTATGCTAAAACACGAGTATGAAAACAATATTAGGTACAAATAAGTTTACGAAAGTCGTAGGAAATGGGTGATTCACCGGTAAGGGATTGGCGAAGCGGATGGACCTACGAGGAAGCGGCCATCTTGGATTAATCTTTTTTCCCTTTTTTCTCTTTATCCTCCAAAACCATCCCTTTCTCCCTCAAAAACGGCCGAAATCACCACAATTTACCGAATATCCCTCAAAACCAAACAAATTCCCGCAAAAATGTGTTTTTTCACAATACGCTGACATTTACTCACTCCATAGGAATCCGGCGAAATTTGTACAAATCCCCGCCGGAGTGTGCAATAATTTACAAGCACGCTCTGTCATTCCATGCCAGCACCATAATTCTTGTCTGAAGAATGTTCGAGTTCATTGCCCTGTCATGCAAATTCTCTCATTCCTCCCAATCTCTCTCACCCACGCCCGTTCTCTCTTGCCTGCTCTATCCCTCGAGATGTTCTCTTATTCCTTCTGGTCTTCTTTATTTTTTCTCATTCTCTCTCATTCCTTCCTATCTCGCGTCTGTTCCATCCCTTAGGTGCTTTTCTCATATTTCTTCCAATCTCTTTCATTTTTTACCCTTTGCTCTCTCTTGCTTTTCGAGCCCTCCATATTAGATGTTCCTCCACCACCATCGTCTGATGCCACCTTGGTTTTCTCATACTCCTTCTGGACTCCATTCTACTGGCGTCCTGGCAGGGGGCAAGACACATGCTCTGTCATTCAACGTTGATTTTCTCTTATTCCTTCTGATCTCCTTTCACCTGGCATAATGGCGGGAGACGAGTCTTATGCTCTTTCTTTCCACCTTGGTTTTCTCATAGTTCTTCTGGTCTCCTTACACCTGACGTCCTGGTGGGGACGAGTCGCATGCTTTGTCATTATACATGTGTGTCACGGAGTGAAGCCTGCACACACATGCTCGCTTATAGTCGCACTGTGCGTCAAGTACTTCCTGTAGACGAAAAGGGCCACTGGGCAAATATGCCCTAAGCCCACTTATAAGCATAGTTAGCTGTAATTTCCAAACCGTTTAAGATACAGACACCAAATTCATAACATAGGCATTAATTCCAACGACGAAAATGACAGCAAGGCAAGTACACCTTAGCCATTCGTATAAGCATAGTTGGNAACATAGGCATTAATTCCAACGACGAAAATGACAGCAAGGCAAGTACACCTTAGCCATTCGTATAAGCATAGTTGCCTATCGTTTACCACCCACAGAAGCTATAGCTCCAAATTCATAGCATAGCCATCACCTCCGACGACAAACAGGGTGGTAGGGACAATTACACGTTAAGCCCTCTTATAAGCATAGTCACCCGACATTTCCCACCCACTGAAGCTACGACCACCAAATTCATATCTCAGACATAATTTCCGACTGCAGTCAAGGAGATAAGGACAAGTAGGCCTTAAGAACAATTATGAGCATAGTTGGTCAGCATTTCCAAACTTTGGAGTTCGGGATCATGTAACAGCCGTCCACGTATGTAAAAAAAAATAAAGTTATACCTGCAAGTGTGTTCAAAAGTTAGCGTTGCATGTAGGAGTGTAGGATCTGAAATAGCACACACTTGTGCATCGATTTGCATGCACTTGACAATCGCCCACCGCCGCCCTTGTCGTCTGCTACCACAGGTGTCTACCAACTTGGATCCCATCAGCGACAGTTGGCCTCCCGTCGCCCAACGACATTCAGGCTGTAGATATATATGTGAAAATATGTACATAAACAAACATTTACATGGGAAACATACAAAAAACAACTTTATGAGAAAAAAAAGATATCTACAAATGCACTGCATGAATGATGTGCATAGTCGTTGTTAATTGTAAAATACATATAAAGCAATATAAACGAACACCATCAGTTCAACACAGGGGCCGGTGGCCCGAGTCACCGTTAGCATGGGTAACCCTTAAAAACCACACATATATTGAAAAATTAAAGAGGCGTACAATTGCATTGATAACAAGATTTATGTAGTTGCAGGTTACATTAGAGCATGTACGTGTTAATACAATAAACACCGTCAGCCTAACGCGAGGGTCGAGGAAACCGAGTGTAAAAGATATGAAACCGCCCTCTTCATGAAAACTCAGTCACGTAACAAACAATAAAGGACTGGCATATACGCAAGTACATCACGAGCATGGTGCCTTAACGAGTCACGATATAAAAAAAAATACTCACCGGAGCCACAGTCCATAATAGCGACATCAGTATTTGCTAACTCTTTTTTAATTTATCCGAGATAGTGAATTTGGGTTAACATTTTCGAAANAGTGCCTTAACGAGTCACGATATAAAAAAAATACTCACCGGAGCCACAGTCCATAATAGCGACATCAGTATTTGCTAACTCTTTTTTAATTTATCCGAGATAGTGAATTTGGGTTAACATTTTCGAAACGGTCTGTTGTATCTATTATCACACTTTGGACGTTATCGCTAATAAATTCAAGTTGGAAATATGTGACGTGGAATAGCATTAGAATTACTTAAAAACTATTCACGCATGTCTCATTTTCTACGGAAACAAGGAGATGGGTTTCGAGAGAAGAATATGGCGTATAATTTACGTAGACAAACGATTACCGACTGAATATAAATTACTTGTACTCCAAATCGTTGTATATGAAATATATGTTACTTTAAAAATTATACAGAGCTCACGGGAAAATAAAACCATTTGTATATGCGCGTAAATACGTTATTCTAAACAACAAAACTATAATATGTTTCTGGGTGTAGTTCGGGATATGGATAACAGATAGCGTGGAAGGGTATGTTGTAACAGATGGCACGCCCTTCCCTCACAAGATGGCAGCACATGGTTGGAGAGTCTGGAAACTTGAAAAAGGTTTAGATTTTTTCCTTACATTTGGATACAGATCGTTTTATTGTGCATCTCATTTTGAACACCTATACATTACTATTTTATCACGAAGTTTCGTTGTCTAAAACTAAAAACTGCTGTTTTATGACCACGTAAAATAAAATGTATTAATTAATCTACGAACTCTTTCTTATCCGCGTATTTTCTGCTTGTCTGATGTGCGTCGGCACTGCTCTCAGAATAGCCAACGTAATAATAATTTATGTTCGTTCGTTCATCAGCTGATACAGGATTTTGTAAATGGCGCGTTGTTTGTTTTTAATGCATTGCGTTGCCACTCACTGACTGTCAGAATGTGGCCTTCTTATATGAAATGAACTATACCTAAATAAATACGTTTCGTGTGGGGAGTACACCCAGGGCGAAGCGACACCCTCCTAATGACGGGCTTCCAAGCTGCGACCCGTAAGAACCCGTTATCCCCGGGCATGATATGAAATGAGACCCCAGGATAGAGCGACGCTGGAATGCAAGGGCTAGGGAAACGAAAGCATCCCGAGAAAACTCAAGTGGCAAGCGGTACCTCCGGGAGTGAACCCGGCGGGGATCGAACCCGGATCGCCGTGGTGGGAGACGGCCGCTCTTGCCAGTAGGTCACCGTAATGGTCACTATATTGGCTGGGCTACCGGCTGGTAAGTAAGTTACCAGGCGCTGATTGGCGAACGATGTTCCAACATGTTGCTGATCGATGACGCCATCTTGTTTGTGTATGCAGTTGAAGTTAGCGGCATACGAGTCTATATCCACCTCTGCATACTTAAGTGAGTAAGTGATTGAAGAAATTTGGAAGCTGATGAGGGTGAAGTGAGGTGAGTATGCAGCGGCACTGGAATGAATGTGTGGGGGAAATGGGAGTTCCCCGAGAAAAACCCTCCGACCAGCGGCATCGTCCGACACGATTACCACTTGCGAAAATCCTAAGTGAACCGGCCAGGGATTGAACCCGGTTCGTCTTGGTGGGAGGCGAGTAGTCTAACCGCTCAGTCACCGTGGCCCCAGCATACTTAAGTACACTGCGCTTCCGCTTGTTTATGCAGTCAGCTGGGATCGAAAGCAGACCCAGTGAATGAAAAGTCGGACCCGCTATTACGGACCTATTCCTTTCTGCGGTCGAGAGAGTGAGCGAGAGAAAACTGCGTAAGAGAGACTTCGGGCGTAATTACGGTGTCCCCACCCCCCTTTCAGACTGCCTTGTCCCGACAGACGTGCAGACGAACGCGTAGGAAGAAAGCTGAGCCCGCACGTGCGTAGAGACGGCGACTTGTACGATTGCGCAATAACTCCCCTCCCTTCCTTCTTCTTGCCCCTTCAGTATCTAAACATCGCCCCAATCTCGCCCCTCCTCTTTTAACAATCCCCCCGATCACGACAGAGCCATTCGCCACGGCAATTCTCCGAACGTGCAGTACCGCGGAATATAAAAGTAGGTAACCAAGCGGGTGTCATCGAAGGAGGGGGGGGGATGACGTATACGTTTAGCAAGTGTTACATCATGGCAAGCGACCCGTGAGTGTCGTCATTTCAGGCGGAGCTAGAGTAGGCTTTATAGACTTGTAATTTCTCGTTTCTTTTACAACTGGGGCCAATCGTTTACTAGTACACCCTGCAGGACTGTAAACCAGTAAAATGCGCCCTAGAAAAGACACCCAGAGAATCGCGTATAACCACAGAGTACTTAAGAATACAGAGGTTAAAATAGCCGCTTATTCCGCGAACTCCAGCCGGACACGCCAGCAATACGGCGTCACCGACTAGCAACATGTCTGAACGCTGTGTTCGCCAATCAGCGCCTCTGGTAACTTACTTGCCAGCCGGCAGCCCAGCCAATAGCGAACGTTTCCTGTAGCTCGTACACGTTTCTCATAGTAAACGGACCTTTAGTCAAAATATTTTATTCGTGTGAAAGGGCGGGTCTGTTGAAAAACGAAAGGTAAACAAACACGCTCGTAACTGTTGATGCTGTGAGTCTGAAAGTTATACTGGCGATGGGCAAGTAAATGTCGAAGAAATTGCAAGAAGAAATTGCAGTGCAGTTGTCTCTGTACTCCACTCACGGTTACTTCACACTTTTCTGAAGCCCGGCTGAAGTTCTGCTTACAGGATATTCCTCCGCCTCCTGCAAACAAATCTTAACCAAGTCTAGAAACCTACACCAAAGGGAGAACGCCCCCCATTCGTGAGCGCTCACTTTAATAACATTTTGCACGTGAACTATTTCTTACTGGGCATTACCAACACACTCATTTTCTTCCTGTTTTTGTTGGTATTATTACAAATTCAATATAATAACTGATAGATAAAATGTAAGTAAAAGTTTAATTTAAACAAAAATAACATACGTGTATGTTAAAAGGCGTATAAAACGCGTGTGTGGTGTATGACATACTTAGGATGCAGCCAAACACGTCACACATGGGTGCTTTTTCAAAGGTTTGATTCAAAAAGTGTGAAAAAAAACCGCGAATAAACTATAGCACGTAGTAGCCAATCATACACAAGGCCCGTTTGCAGAGAGTTGCCCAGTCAAATCAGTGAATGGGTACGCCCACGCCATTTCGCGTCTGTACATTTATCTACTCTGTGGTATAACCCAGTACACACAGCACGATCGGATCTAGAGTTTCTGTTTGGGGGGAGGGACGTGCATTGTCCAGGTGCAGGCCTAGTCTTCCGATTCGTGGCATGGAGTCGGGGTAACGACTCTTCAGTGGGGACCACGGTGGTGCAGTGGTCAGACTACTCGCCTCCCACCAAGACGAACCGGGTTCGATTCCCTGCGCGGGGCGCTCCCGGATTTTGGCACGTGTGAATCGTGCCGTACGATCCCGCTGGTCAGCGGCTTTTCTCGGGGATCTCCCGTTTCCCCGCCCTTGCATTCTGACGTTGCTCTATACCTACCTCGCTTCACCCTCATTGGCTTTCAATACCTCGATGTTAAGAGCCACCCAAATCTCTCAACTCTCTCATATCAACTCAACCCGTCTTAATAATAGGTAACAGTATTACAATATTTTAAAACACTTGCGTATTTTAAACAATGCAGACTTATTTAAACTTCCGTTTTAAAACATTCACAGGACAGTTTTATGTCAATGTGATGGTTTTGGAGGAGGAGAACATGTCCTCTGTAACCCCCCTCCACCCCCCCTTCTTCAATACTTCACCTCTACCGGATCCTTCCCCTTGACACACAGGATAAAGTGCTCATCACGAAGACACTAACTTATGAACACGTGACAGCTCCTGACGTGTATAATGACAAGCTTAACTCCACTGGCCGTCAAATGAACTAGCGAAATTTTCGGGTTTCTAATCACCACAGATTTGCACGTTGGGTTGTCACGAAGAGCGCGCAACTAAACCGCTTTATTCTCTTTTCCATATGCGCTGTAACTTCGTATTTCTCCCCCGTTTAAGGCTTCCGCCTACCTAGAGCTTCTTTCCGTGTTTGAGGCCGAGAAACGCAGAAGCGATAAGGGCGATACTGCCACGCGCATCAAGTGCTCCATCGCCAAGGCTCTGAACTGGCGTACAGTGTTCTCGTCGTGCTGCATCTACCTGTGGGACTTTCAACGGTGACCCTATTAGTTTATTGGTGTAATGTTTGCAAGGAAGTTCAGTACAGGGCCCTTGAGTAGTTTTGTATGTGTCTAATGCGCAAATTCTGAGATACAGCGCTTTGAAAAGGCCATTATTTGCCTTTTCGAACTGCTATGAAATGGTATTTCTAATGTGCGTGAAGTCTTGAACGCACTCACCAGTCCTCGTCTGAAGTGTGTGTTCTTATCGTATATCAGCACATTGGACGCATGCTTAAAAGTTTCTTTGAAAAACGTGTATACTTCAAACATACTGCGACACAGTTCGAGCACCATGTAGGTGCTAGCCTTAAAGTGCCTGTCCGCGTAATTATGCGAGACGAAAAGACAAAAAACAAAAAACTATTTACGAACGCTTCCGTGCATAACCGAGTCCTTGGCTAGTTTTGTCGTCTTTGGTGTTTTTTCTTCCCTTGTATAATTGCGAAAACACAAGGATATAGCGCTTTTAAATGTATGTCTCAGCGCTGTGGTGAACTGTCATTAACTTGTGTTTAATGACAAAGGTCGATGGGAATGAGTAGAGGCGCCATTTTATCGCGGAAAGATTCACGCGGAGGTTAGACTTCAGTACCCTCTGTGCACGCTTGCATCCTTCCTTTGGCTACTGGCCGTTTGTATTTGTGTGAAGAGAGTCTGTTATACGCGCGAGACATTCAGAATTAAGTTTCTCCGGTGCTAACTGCTCATGATTCGCAGGCAGACAGATAAGACTCGCGNACGCGCGAGACATTCAGAATTAAGTTTCTCCGGTGCTAACTGCTCATGATTCGCAGGCAGACAGATAAGACTCGCGACAACTCAAATGCTCCAATCACGAAAGTGGTTCTGAACTAGAGTGTTTTGGAAACACAATTTGTCCTGAAATCTTTTAGCGAAAAACAGGTACTCCTAGGAATGAGTTAAGTCGAAAGCTTTTGGTCGGAGATTAACAGCGAGGTGTTGCTGTGTCAGCGGCGGAACGCCAGGGCGGGAGGGGGACGGGAGCGCCACGAGGAAACCCGTCGGTTAATGGCAACGTCCGCCACGTTTCCCAACATGCGATATTCCGAGTAGCCACGTCGAGAATCGAACCCGGTCTGGCAACTACACCACCGCGGCTCCCTCGATATGGCTAACACTTTTACGAGAGATCATACTCGGAGTCAGCATCTACAACCGCTTTGACTGCTCGAAAAAAACTGCATATAACCGTTGTTTTACGGTGTATTCGCAGTAAAGTTGGAGTTTATGAATAATGCACAATGATTATATTATTTCATAACAGCGCCTATAGATGAAAACACAGGAACCTATTCAGTAAAATTCAAATTTTTTAATTAATCACTATTTTACAGCTGACATTTCATTTAAATTGTTACGTTCAAGAAACCGTTATATATTTTTAATTGTAGATATCGTAGTAACTTAGACGACGTGTAACATTGGAACACAAATGAATTTATAAAATTATTTCGAGATTTTGTACTTAGTTTTCTACAGCACGCTTTATATCCGGCAAAAAGTCACATAAACAGATCACATCCTATTGCGGAACGGAAAAACATAATTTCTAAATTACATTTCGCCGTCCCACAATAAGAGCGGTGGGCGCAAGAAAATAAAATCACTGAAAGTAAGATTTGTTTGGATAAACAGTGTATTTGTTTCAATGTGTCGATATGGCCAGACCGCTAAATATTTTGTTGACAGCCATATTTTGTTGGCCCAACACAGAGGTTTTGTCAACTCAAATGTGCACTTTCTATTTTAGATGAACAAAATAAATTTAGTTTCTTTAGAAATTTTGTTTGGTTAACAAAATATTTGATTGGGCCAGTTGAATTACTTTACAATATACAAATAAGTACAATTCTGACTGGAGCAAACCTTTCCTTGAGTGATTACAGTAGAACCGCAATTTTACAACCCCTGATTTTACACTTTGTTACATTTTACACCTTCTTTTATCAGTCCCATTTTGTGTTTTCACACCATAAATGTTCCTCTTTTTACACTTTCCTGCATTTTGCAAAGCTTATTCTCTGGTCTCCTGAGAAGTACAAAATGGGGTTTCTCTGTACTTCTTTACACTCCACATTCTAATCAATTTGAACCATTTTATGGTAACAGACGTAGAGACGTTGGGGTGTCTCACAACTCATCTTCTGGAACTCGTTGCTTCTTCGACTGCGTCGTACGTACGACTTAAGGGTAATCCCCAGTAAAACATTGTTAACGCCTCAAGGTTACATCTGACCACAAGAAAGCTTTTCGACGCCCCCTCCCCCCTCCCTCGTCCTCTAGTCCCGCCCACATACTGCGCTGCGCATTCCCGGGTAGCTGAATTTCTCGCGAATTAGGAGTAAACACTGACATGTTAAAATGGGTCATACCATTGTTCTCAAAATGACGGCCACATAAACATTATGGACTACTATGCTTTATGTATAAACCATGCAACCAATTCCAACTTAACTTTGTATGCTGGCAGTGTATATGCAAGCATCAAATAAGCTAATATATAAATTCATTTGTCATCAATTTTGTAATATAGCACTACATGAAACATTAAACTTTTGTGCCATATCTCGGGAAACAATTGACTGATACCCTCCAAATTCAGGCCATAAGTTATACTTTTGTAGCCCATCTAAATTTATATGTATTAAGGAGGTAGTCGCATATTTTCAGAATAGCAGCCATGTAAATATTTGTAATTAATAATCTAGATGTCCCTAAAAATGTCAGCTGACTCTAATGTGTATCAGTATCTATGAGAGACATAGAATGAGACAATACAGTAATGGAAATAGCACCACATGAGAAACTAGTGCTTTTATGTCATATGCCCGNAGAGACATAGAATGAGACAATACAGTAATGGAAATAGCACCACATGAGAAACTAGTGCTTTTATGTCATATGCCCGGGACCAACCAACCGACTCCCACCGAACTTTGCACATAATAAGTAATGCTAGAGTAGGCCATGTTTTATGTGTGTCTGATTTCATTTAAAGTATGGCAGTCATATAAATCATTTAAATAAAATTGTCATATCTATTAAACAACATAACCGCTTTCAGTTTAACTTAGTATGCTGAGTGTGGCTATTAGAAACATCAAATATGCTTATAGAGATCATCTTTTGCCGACTTTTGTAAGACAGTACAAGGTGATAAAATGCAACAATATTACCATATCTCCAGAAACAATCATCGAATTCCTACCAAATGTTGCACACAAGTAGCACTAGAGTGAACCATGTAAACTCGCATAACTTAGTGGGTCAGGCATTTTTTCGATGGTGCAATATGAATTTTTTGTATAATTTAATTATATATAGTAAATAATTTGACAGATTTCCACCAAACTTTTTGTATTGACATATATCAGACACATCAGGTATGCCACACATACCTGTTTTTATGCCTTTTTGTGTGATAGCTCCAAATAAGAAACTAATTCTTTAATGCCATATCTCAAACAGTCAACCTATTGCCACCCAATTATGCACACCTGTAGCGCTACCGTAGGCCATGTAAACTTGCATGGTTTAAGTGATTCGNAACCTATTGCCACCCAATTATGCACACCTGTAGCGCTACCGTAGGCCATGTAAACTTGCATGGTTTAAGTGATTCGCATCCAAAATGATGTCCCTGTGGATATCTGAAGTTGCTAAACCAAGTCTACGAGAACTTTAGACTGATTTGTACCGNCATCCAAAATGATGTCCCTGTGGATATCTGAAGTTGCTAAACCAAGTCTACGAGAACTTTAGACTGATTTGTACCGACGTTGCTGTTCCTAATCCTGCCTCTGTAATGTAGTTGGCTGCACGCCAGCTTACGGTGCGAGGCGTTATGTGTTCGAGTCCCAGGTAGGGCACATGTGTGTATTTGCAATTGTCTCACTGGTGTTGCATTTGTTTCTGGTTCTATATCTAAGGAGATCGCAATCTACGAAACGCCAAGACCCACCTACCTTCTAATTTTTTAAAAATTTCTANTGGTTCTATATCTAAGGAGATCGCAATCTACGAAACGCCAAGACCCACCTACCTTCTAATTTTTTAAAAATTTCTTAAAAAATATTTGCATCCTTGTAGAGAATAGTAGTATCATTAGTTATATCGATAACTTTTTGTTTTACTCTGTAATGGTGGTCAACCGAATCTGAAATGGTTTTTTTTTTTTCAGACATGAGTATGTTTTTTTGAAGTATAAAGCTTTTCAAGTATAAGAAATATAAAATACCGTGCATTAAGACAATTAACTCAGCTAAATTACATCTGACTGATTTGAAACATTTTAAAAAGCGAAACTACAGTAGAGTTTCAATGAGTGAATTTTAAAGTTACGTGTGCTTTGAAGCATAAAATCAAGGTATTTATGAAATCATTAGTATATGCACGTTTTGTTGGTCATATATCTCGTATTACGAACAAGAATAATGTTTTCTTCTTTTTTAATGCGATTTCCATTACGGGGTTTATTAAGGATGCCTCGGATGAGACTCCGACATCGAAACCTGGATAAATCATGGATGCGTAATTTGTAGTTGTATGTTTATGTTAGTTTAGGTGGCAAATCCTACCCCCCCCCCCCCCCCCCCCCCCCCCCCCCCTTTTTTTNCAGAGCGGTTTTTTTTTCGGTATAGATAATAATACCATAATAACGGTCGGCAAATATAAATTCAGACACTAAAAAAAACATCCATAACACAAACCCTTAATAACATTTTTGTATAAAATTGTCCTAGCCGAAGATTACGAAGTGGTTTTTGATTGAAAGTGATATTATGAAAGGTGACAGATCTCCTTAATTATTTAACATTTGGCCTATCTCCGCGCTCTTCATTAGACTTCGACTGTGCGGAAGTCTAAACATTTTCATATTTCCAACATGTCTCTGTGTAACTATTCAACACAGTCCGGCACGTACGGTGCAGGGTTCTTGCCTGATCTTTCTGTTTAGCCTCCAAGGACGGCTTTCATTAGCTGCTTCAAAGGTCAAGAGCAATTTTTTCCGCTTTGCGAATTTTCTGGTCAACAACGAGAATCTTCAGAGAAAAAAAATATATGTGGCAGCTACAAAGTATTTTGTGACTAACCACGTTTTTTTTCTTCTGAACACAGCATTATTTAACTGTCGCCACTAAAATGCTGTGGCAACTAGAAGATAACTTTATGGTATCCACTCTCTCAAGAACTCGCTACCCAAATCTCTTCATTCCAATCTCTCTTGCGGTGACTACAGAATGTTAAGCAGGGCGACTTCCCTGCAAAATATTTTTCTGGGTGCTTTGTTGCTGCTGAGAAAGAGTGCGTCGTGCATGTTGAAAGCAGAGAAAACACTCGACAGACTCTCCGTAGAGACACACGTGAAATGCCTTACTTGTGCTCTGTACAGACTTGCGGATTAAATTGCAATCAAGTTTCCAGCGGTTAACGCAGTCTTCTGCAAAATTATAAACGAAAATAACATAGCATTCTTAAAATGGCCACAGAGAACGATACATTTTTTATGATAGTGATTTCAACCTACAGCACAATTCCCATTATCACCAAAAATTGTCGCGTTGGAACACAGGGTTAGATGCTACGCTGTGTTAAGATGAAAATTTATCTGCAGTTAGAAGGGGCAAATATTTTTAGTGGTTTTATACTTCAGATGCAGTGGATTTAATTACAAATCAACGACATTTCAGCTACTTCATCAAAATTATTTCCTTATATTATTGTCAAAAGCCCTATAAATTCGCGCTATCATTTGGTAACGGGCTAGGTGTCATTGCTACAACAAATTTTTCGCTGCCTCAAAAAAATCGAATCTTAAAATATGAACCAGTGCAAAATAGTTTTGCCACAAACCATATTTTTGTTTAATCTACTATATTGGCAGTGATAACCTTGCATTGTGGTTACGCAGTAATCTTTGCAGAAAATCCAGTGACTATTTTGAAGGTTGGAACATTATTTCGATTATCTGAGGACTTTGTTATCGGGTAACGTAGCATTTAGAAGATTTTGTTTAGTACTCGCAGCAATAATGAATTAAAACAAACTTTTATGCTACCCAATCTTTTTCTATGGTGTACAGCAACATTTCTTTACGGTAAACAAAACAAACTCAAGGAAATATTTATCTTTGCTATGACGGAAAATAGTATAGCCATAAAACAAAACTGTATAAATAAAAAATTAAATAGCAATACAAAACTGTAGTTTTTATGTGTTTCCCTTTGAATTAAAGCAAGACTTTGGTAGTGTAATAAAACAGCTCCAAATAAATGTTTTTCGTTGCTTTACAGGAAGCTTTGAACGTATTTGTTTTTACTGTGAACTAGTTTCGCATATGTCATTGGATCGACGCTCATCGGACACGCGCTGTAAGGGTACGAACCAGTAGTATAAACTCAGCAGTCGAGTGGCTTAATTTCGCGTGGACGAGCCCGACAAGAACATTAGCATTAGCTCTGACTGTGGCAGCAGCCAACGAGCAAATTGTGTCTGCTCGAGCAAAATGAGGGTTGTGTATTATAGCCTGGGACAGTTTTATTACGCGAAATGATATGATACCTATTTATTTTCAATTTCTTGATGAACATGTTTAACAAGTCCCGTTTCATTTTAATTACGCAAACATTTTAATCAAATGTATTACTGCAGTAAAATTTAAAATATATATTAAAAATATGTTTTGACTGATACAAATATAATGTCAGAGTTACCAAAAATAAAATAGTTTCAGTAGCAGTTGTGTCTTTGTATTTTCACAGTACCAGAAAATTAAAACAACCGTTTTTGCATGTGGTTGAAAAACGTGGAAGAAAAGGCTGTTTGTGGGTCTGATGCGTTATGAAGTTGGCGTTAGTTTTTTGTAAGTTACAACTACGACAAACTGTCATCAACATTGGAAATCACTGTATGGTTGAAATGGTACACTTGGGGAGGGAGTCAAGGTGATACACCAGGGGTGGGTCCTGGAGTCAGTTTGTAGTCGGTAAGAGGGGGGAGGGGAACTTTGTAGTGAATATTAAAATCTTCAACATCTTGATATTTTAATTTTTTCAGTGTATTTCAGTGTAAATAACACTTTAAGTTGCCACTACTTTCTTAATTCAAATGTATATTTTAATGTAAACAATTTATAAAATAACTCTGCTGTTCAGTATTAAAATATTATATATAAATACTAACTTTTTTTTTTGCGTTTAGCAGATTCTTTTTAGATATGCGAGACACTTTTTTTTGGTTAAAACTGAAGGTAGTTAGTATAAGTATAAGAAATGTAGACAAAAAATGAAATTTACTTTCTCATATTCAGTGCTGTCACATTTCGTGTTGAGAAATTCTCTAAAAAATATCTGAGTTCTAGTAATGGAGCAAAGCATTTTCCAGGGTCTTCATTAATATTTTATAATGTTTTATATAAATAAATTGTATACAATTTTTGAAGTAAGGTTGAGCTCTTGAGGGAGAATATGAGTATTTTCATCCTCCCCCTCCATTTTATCCACCTCTTGTATAAAGAACGCTCCTGGAGAAGTAAATAAGGACAGTAGCGGCCAAATTTCATTGTAATTTGAATAATCATTCTAAGTGTAAGCTAAGTCAGTTGCGCAGGCTTTTGAAGGCAGATGTGTCTTTCCTCTGTGACATAAAACTAGCGGAGCTAGCAAGTTTGAAATATTGCCCGCTCACACCATCTGATGCGTAGAGAAGTTTACCCGAGTTCCGAAATTTTTATTTACAACAGTTGCAGGTTTACGGCTGCAGACTTACAAAAGGCGTCAGCATTTAAAACATTACAACTAAAGAAGGATAATAAAGTAAGGTTAGCCTATTCGAATGCAACGTTTATGGAAAGATATTAACAATAACGTTTTTAAAGATTTTAGAACGAGATTTTTAATTACCTAGCGGTAATATCCTCTCCACTTTTAGTAAGAGTTTTATGGACCCTGTAATTTAAATGTGAGTACCTATAATTTCAAATGCAGTTTTTTAAGTGTATGTTTAAGATCTCAAATCAATATATGTATTAGAATGCCAATTTGCTTGCCCATTTTCAGCATTTTTAGAACTTGTGAGTTCTCAGACTAGTAATGACTGAGTTTTATAACGTTTAAAATGATATTGGAAGGCGACGAATGGCTTATGACATAAGTGTAATTCCTCGTGTTGTTCTGAGTCGTCTGTGATTTCGGTACTTTACGGTCAGTTTATCTGATTGGCAGTATGACAGTTGCATAGTTAAGGTGAAAGGTAAATGCTCGACACCGCAATAAAAAAAATAGTAATATTTTCCCCTTCTTAAAAAATATGTCTTTCGAGTAACATCAAAACATCTTGTGCAGGGCAGTTGTTCTCTTGTTGCTTCGGTATGCTTAACGCACGTGACGACTGCATCAACGTCAGCTTCGAGCAGTACTTCTGAGAGCAGCGCGCATTGCATCGCTTCACGCGTATTACCTCACACGACGAGACGTTTGTTTTTTTAGCTCTCTTATAGTTGGCCAATTCTTTTAGGCGGGAAGTGTTCATTATTCACGCCTTGTCTTCTCGAGTTTTACGACTTCTCCCGCTATAACATGGGAATACAGTTAACAAAAAAAAACACAACAAAGTGCTGAAGTTGTAAAGGGGGGGGGGAGGGATCACAAATGACTCTACGAAAATAAGGATGGGAGTTGCGACAGTAAGCTTTGTGACAGCTCCATCAGTAAATCGAAATTGACGGTCTTATTCACAGTAAGATACCGCCTTAGAAGCTTTAGAGGCTGTTTGTTCACTGTAGACGGTAAAGTGAGCACTTTTGAGGCCGTAGTTACTTTTTCTTTTCAGCCATTTGTCATCCTTTAACCACCTTTGTAGGTAAATAATGCCATGTACGTAATAAAAACAGTGTATATATTCCGCTGCATTACGAAGTGAATATCCGAGGCTAAAATAAAATATATTAATTGACTGCTATTCTAAATTAGAGGGATTTCAAATGTGCTCACTTCACCGTGAATAGCCTACAACAACCCTGTCATGAAATCGCCGCCGACATTTCAATCTGCAGTGATTTTGTGAACGGAACGGGACTGTTTCTTGATTGGCCCGTTCTCTGCTGATACAATCAAACACTCGCGTATTTCCGTTAACGCTGACATTCTCCGCTTTTTTCGTGATTTACCAATATTTCTACGTGTCGGGTGTTGGCCACGGGAAAATTTGTTATTTCATGTTTGTACCACATACTATCCTACTTAATATAGACATTATTATTTTGGACTGCCTTTACCCAGATAATTNTTTTTTTTTTTTTTTTTTTTTTTTTTTTTTTTTTTTTTTTTTTGCAAATGAAGTCAAAAAATAACTGTTCCTGTTTTTGTAATATACAAATAAAATAAACCAAACAATTTTCAGACAAATTAACAAGGGAAATTGAGAGGCTTGTCATAATTAATTTAAGTTACGCTTAGAAGTTGTTTTACAAAAATTCATGGATAGCCACAAATAAAAAATATGCAAGAATTTCGTAATTTTCAGCAATTTTTTTAAACTGCAAAAATATTTCTTTGTGCGATTTTGCGGATATCTTGAAATAATTCTTGCAATTTTTTTTTGTGTGAATTGTCTAATTTCTGTATATAATTCAGTTTTCATTATTTGTACATTTCTAAAACAGTAAAATTCTAATTTTGACTTGTATTTATGCAATACATGTGTGCTCAAGACGATATTTTTGGGAGAAAAAAGTAATTAAAGATAATCTCCAAAAGTTGAACATACTGTGGTACAAATAAAAAATAACAAATATTTTCCAGGTCAACCTCCTTAATGCTGAAAACCTGTAATTCACAAAAAATTTAGAATAGTATTGCTTTTAACTATACATTACGTCAGTTGCATTCACTGTTGAAATATAACTGTTGGCATTATAAGGTGGTCTCTCTGCTAACTTCGATAAACCAGCTAACAGTATCAGCCATGTTCACACCAAGACTGCAAACTGAAATGAGGAAATCGCTCGCCCACTAGCAGTGGACACGAAGGATATTTCGTTTTATTTTATAACTTGACGTAACAGACTGTACGTGTACCTTGCTGGTTCGCGAATGTTTCCAAACAAAAATTGCAAGAGCTGAGTATGCGACTGCTGACTACGCGAAAAATCATTTTTTACGGTTGTTTCGTACGTGCCCGCTTTACTAACACACTAGAAAGAACGTGCAAGCAAATAAATCTCACTGCCCACTATCAAGACTTTGGAACACGTACAGTGTCACTACCTATCGGTATAAAATTATTTCTACGAGAAGTGTTACGATTACGGATAAAGATCTACAATCACTGCAGAGTAAATGATGTTGTCAAATTATTTGATAGACATAACTGCATTGCAATGTATTCTTGTGCGCATGATCTAGCATTTACCTGCCTATCGCCAATAGAACTTTCAGACTCACGTGATCAACAGTGATGAATGTATTTGTTTACTTTTCGTTTTTCAACTGACCCGTCTTTTTACGCAAATAAAATATTTTTACTAAAGGTTGGTTTACGAATAAAAACTTGTGCGTGCCAGAATTAAATAAGGTATTTCTTATGAAACTGTCCATGGTCCTAGCGTACGTATCGGGTAAAAACATTTTCAACGTGTAGAAGTGTAGGAGATGGCAATATTTTATTTCGTACCGTGTTCGTAAGGCCTTCAGCCAATGTAATTGAAGAAGGGAAAAAGAATAACTAGTAATGTATTGCATAAAATATAATATCTTATTTATAAACTAAGATTTACGTTTTTATTTTCTTTTGCTTATTTTAAAAATACGTCTAAATTGTATGTATTTTAATTTTGTACAGCATTTTCAAGTTTTGTGTTACATATATTATTGACAAATCCTGTGCAGTATGTACTGAAATAATAAGGATACAAATTAAATTAAAAGAAATGTTATTTGCTAATACATAACCACTTCACTAAAATCAAGTTCATTTCCAGTCGTGTGTGATTGGTTAAACCAAAGACGAGTGCAAATTTTAACCCAAATTCACTATCTCGGGCAAATTAAAAAAGAGTTAGCAAATATTTAATTATTTGCAACAATTCATATTTTTACTTTTGTAACCTACTTATTTTTTGGACAGATGTCAGTCTTAAAATATCTTAAAATTTGATTAGCATTACAGTACAATGAGAAGTGGATTAGCTGACAGCGTGTTGATAAAAAAATACAGCCCCGACTTGATAGAACAGCTGATAGCGGAAGGATACGTAGTCATATGTAAACAGTGGCGCTACTTTCGCCGAGCTGTCAAAAAGTGGCCTTCTTATATGGNGTAGTCATATGTAAACAGTGGCGCTACTTTCGCCGAGCTGTCAAAAAGTGGCCTTCTTATATGGTACAGAATATAGAACCGTCCTTCCACAAGGACGGTCCTTCAACAGTAGTAGGCTAGTCTACCTCGATCCCCCCCCCCTCCCACCGTCATTCGCCTTGAGTACGCTGACAAACAATTTCTGGTAAACTTTCTAAACTGCAATGGAAGTTTTCAACCTAAACGTTGCGTGGAAGTAATACCACTCATGAGGTTGCAAATATCGGAATGTTTGGCGTCGCTACTGTACAAAGTTGGTGACTTCCCTACGGAATAGGTGTTTACCATTCGCGCTTTCTCACTTTGCGTGTACAATGATGTAGTATATTTGCGAACAATGCCTTGTTATATAGCTTTGTGACATCGACCAAACTTCCAGATGCCCTGCGCCCGGCGTAGAGCGCGCTTGCCACCTGCGTTGTTCAGTAACTAACTTCCGAATCCCTACACTGAACGCTGAACTGCCGCTGTAACAGTCAAAACCACGTGGCTTTGACTAAGTCTGTCCAACAGTTTATACACATAAGGGTTATAAAATTTTGTTTCCTTTTATCTGGCCAAGTTTGAATGCAAATGATACAATATTCAGTTTACGTGTTTTTTTTTTTTTTTTTAATAAAAATATTAGTCTGTTGGAAAACTAACTGAATGAAATCAAACGTACATGTCACTGTTTTAACACGTGGTTTTCACGCTACTGTGGTAAAATAGTGAGCCAGTGAAAGGAACATGAACAAAACCAAAAACCAGTCTATGTCGTTAACGGCGTCAACTGGGAAGCGGAAAATCACGGTCGCTGAGCATCTACTAGTCACCACTATCAAACTATAGAATAGTGAAGACTACAGATGAGAAACAGTTACTTGTACCGCGAACTCCAGCTGCACACGGCACGCGAAATTGCATCACTGGCCAGCAACATGTCGAAACGCTTTTCGCTGATCAGGGCACCAGAACACTGCACGAAAAGATGTGGTTCTTGTAATCGTTTCCGTGAAAGAGGCGAGGTATCGACCACGTTTGTCGTGACGCCAACCAGCGAAAAACTGACGCGACTGCAAGGAAACTAATCGGTACAGCAGTGAGCAAGCAACAGCACGTCTTGCAACCAATCACCAGCCGCCCTACTTGGAGTAATTTTCGGATCTGAGACTCAGAAGCGCGGTAGCGATGAAGGACGACACTGCCGCGAACATCGAGTACAGTGCAAGTGTTCTCGTTGTGCTGCGTTTATCTATGGGACTTCAAGCGGTGAAAGGACCGCGGTGGTGTAGTGGTTAGACTACTCGCCTCCCACCAAGGTGAACCGGGTTCGATTCCCGGCGGGGTCGCCCGCGGATTTCCGCGTTTGGGAATCGCACCGGACAATGCCGATGGTCAGCGGGTTTTCTCCCGCCCTTGCATTCCGGCGCTGTTCCATACTCACATTGCTTCAACCTCATCGGCTCTCAAGACCTCGATGTTAAGATCCTCCCAAATCTCTTCACTCACTCACTCACTTTAAGTTGTGACACTATCATTTTATTTTTTGGAAAGACTGTAGCAAGGCGCATTATAAAGGTTTCTGTTGTATTCTCCATTCACGGTTACTTCCAACTTTTCCGAAGTTCTGCTTTCAATATATTCCTAAGCCTCACGCAAACAAAGCGTATAAAATTACCCCAAAGNTCCAACTTTTCCGAAGTTCTGCTTTCAATATATTCCTAAGCCTCACGCAAACAAAGCGTATAAAATTACCCCAAAGGACCAACGCACCGCATTCGTGCGCAGTTAGTATAATAATATTTTGCAAAAGAACTATTTCGGACTAGGAATTACCAACACACCTATTTTCTCTCTGTCGTTATTCATACCAGTTATAAATTAAACATTATAATTTATATATAAAACATAAGTAAAAGTTCAATTTTACCAAAAATAAGGTACTTTTATATTAAAACAAGTATGAAACGCTTCTGATACATAACATAATTTAAAAACAACCAAACACGTCATACATGTTTTTTTTTAAAAGGTTTTATTCAATAAGTGTGAAAAAACAGCAGTATGTAAAAGCTGTTTTTTTACGATACTGCAGGAAGTATCACTTTACCCTCGTCTGGGGTATGATTTATTTTCGTGGGGTGAACGTATTGGGGGCACATGTTTAATAGTTTCATCGATGAACGCGCTTTTCAAACATACTGTAACGCAACTCAAGCTTCAGATCTGCGACCGCCTTTAGTTGTAGGGGTCTCCGTGTTAGCAGCTGTGTCTATTATACTTTTTAAAAAACTATGGAATATTTCAATGTAAAACTTTTTTCAGGTACAGAAATGAAAGACGGTAGTTTGTTGGTGGTTCATACATTTTGTAATTGAAACCTAAATGCAATAGTTGAATAGTGTCAAAGTCAGCAAACACCGCTGTAAGTAGCTCTCTGTTTACGATATTTATTAATCTGTAGAACAGTATTTCAAACTACAGTGACAGTGTTGTATCTTTTCTGAACCTATAGAGGTATTTTCCATCGCCATTGTAACACTTATTCATGGCCGAATGTGACCTAGAGATGTTTAATATCGTTTACTGGGGATTTCTCTTTAGAGAATTAGCCACACGCTCGGTGGACTGTAAATGGCTTGACGCCCTCCTGCTTACGTCACAATCAAGTTCAGCAACACTAGAGTAGCTATCGGTTTCTCTCTCCTCTACTACTTCTCTAGCTTGCATCATGTTGCTCCTGCTTATTATACACCTTAGAATACTGTCTTTCAAGACGTGAAATGCCTTCGTAATAATAATTTTTGTCAAAAAATGGGGGATAAAGAGAGGAAGATTTTTATTAATATTGTTACAATGCTTCATGTGATATGAAGCAAATTCAAGAAATGTCTAGCAGTTAACTCGGAAAAATATTATTATTTTCCGATTACTATTGAAAATAATTTAAAATTAGAAATCGATTGACTTTTCATAAAAATTGTCAACTGAATCCTTTTCTTTTGATTAACCACTAGGCCGGTGTCAAATTCATGAGATTCGAAAAGCAGAAAGACTTCAGCACAGTGTGACCAACAATCTCCGCTGAGGATTGGAAATGATTTACCGTTGGGACCTAAGCCGACGCTCTCCTCTTCTATCCTCCACGGTTGGTGGTCGTCATTGTTTGACTTGGCCACGCTAGAGGTCCTCCTCTTCTCGAGTGCTGGATGTTTACCGTTGGCCGTGCAGTCCCCCCCCAACAGAGCGGGTCACATTAACGGCAGTCCACTCACGCAAGTTAACCACACGCATGCGTGTTCCAAGACCATCCTGCAGCCTGACGTGAAGACATCTGGGCGGCTCTTGACATCGAGGTCTTGAGAGCCGACGAAGCGAGGCGAGTATGGAGCAGCGGGAGATCCCCGAGAAAACCCGCCGACCAGTGGCATCGTTCGGCACGATCCCCACATGCGAAAATCCTATAGCGACCCCGCCGGGAATCGTACCCAGTTCGCCTGCCTAGGTGGGAGGCGAGCACTCTAACCACTACACCACCGCGGCCCCCAGACGGGGTGAAAGAAAATATTAAGGGAAAGGTTTAAGTTAAGAGCGTACCAATGCTGCTCAGAAAAATCTGCGTAGGAAAATTAATTACATATTTTTGCTGTGTGAGTTTTCACTGTACGTCTTGAATTTTCTCGGCTTTTGTGTTTCAGCCATGTCTAAGTTGAAGAGTGAAGAGGGGCCACGGTAGCTGAGTGGTTAGACTGCTCGCCAACCATCAAGCAACAAGACGAATCGGGTTCAATCCCCGGCTGGGTCACTCCCGATTTTCGCAAGTGGGAATCGTGCCGGACGATGCCACTGGTCAGCGGGTTTTCTCGGGGATCTCCCTTTTCCCTCATTCCGATGCTGCTCCATCTTCACCTCGCTTCACCTTCATTGGCTCTCAAGACCTCGCTGTTAAGAGCCGCCCAAATCTCTTCACTCACTCTAAGTTGAAGAGTATCCTGACGGTAGTGGGTTAATGATACGGGCTATTCAGTGTCGAAAAATGATTTCTTCTAGACGGGCAAGTAGCTAAACAATAACACATATAGCAAACACTTGAAAACTCGTTGCATAGATTCGTAGACCGCTGATGTTTCAGTCGAGGTACAGAAGCAGCCGTTTATACCTACCGCGAACTTCAACACACGCCAGCAAAATGGCGTCACTGGTCAGTAAACTGTTGCAACGCCGTTCGCCAATCAGCGTCTGTTAACCTCGGCAGCCGAGCCAACAGGAACCCTTTCGCAGCATGCGATAGGCAATCAGAAAACAACGCCCGTTCCCAGAGCCTTGCGCGGCCAATCAGCGAATGGATACACCCACATCAAATGAAACGTCATGCCATTTCATATCTGTCTACTTATCTTCTCTACACTGTAAAAATGTCTGGTAAATTTCCTAAACTGTAGTGGCAGTTTTTCACCTATGCATTGTATAGAAATAATACCACGTTTCAGACTACAAATATGGGAATGTTTAGTGTCACTAAGTACAAAGTTGGGAACTATACTCTGGATTTGACATTTTTCTAAGCATATGTAGGAACGCTAGATAGATGTATGGGAAACAACTTTACCACTCGGGCTTTCTTACTATACGTATACACTAGTGTGGTAAATTTCCGAATTATTTCTTAGAGTGTATGATAGAATGGTGCAGGAAACGATAATTCTACCTTTTTTTTTAGTTGTGTGGGTTCTCACTGTGTAGATTAATGACTGACTATTTCATCGATGTTAAGATTTTTTCTTTCTAGGATGGAAAGTAACCAGACCGTGGAATGTTTGTCACAGAGTAGATAAGTACGCAGAGACAAAATGATGAGACGGTTCCTTTGATGTGGGCGAACCCATTCTCCGGTTGGCTATTCGCGAGGCTCTGAGAACGGGCCTTGTGTCTTGATTGGTTACTGCGTGCTGAGAAATATTCCCTATTGGCTGGGCTGCTAGCTGGCAAGTAGGTTATAAGGCGCTGATGGGCGAAAAGAATTCCGATAAGTTGTTGGCCAGCGACGTCATTTTGCTAGCGCGTGCGGCTGGAGCTCGCAAAGTAAGTTTATGTTCCACCTCTGTATTCTTAAGTACTCTATGCTTTGATAATAACGTTTTCATTGATAAAATAAACATTCATATACACTCAACATTTTTTTTCTTTGACTTTTACAACTTTCGCTAAATACCAAGTACGAGCATTTTGCACGTAGCGAAATCAATAAGCAATGGTGAATGAGATGATCAGCTTTTTACAGAATACAGACGTTTCGCATCTAACTTAGTGCAAACTACAGTTTCGATACTTAGTTTTGCCTAGTGTTGAACGGTGTATACATATTCTCGTTCCTCTATAAAATCATTGAACCGAATAAACAATGTTCTTCATTTTACCAAGCTAATTCACGTATTTTATGGCCGAGCGGTGCTTTTATGCCCTACGATATTTTTTCCTAGGGGCATATTTTTCATTGTTAAGTCAGGGAATATAAACAAAGGATTTCCCTTATGGCATACGGGCTCAGTGATGATAATGTTAAGGGTTAAATTTAACGAACTTCAACTCAGTGTAACCTTGCAATTTAACAGGCAGGTCACTTGTTTCGCAATTAGAACCCATGAGCTGTGCGCTTTGTGTTCCACTAAAAGAATATGAGCCATCCATAACCTAGAACAGAATGACAGTTTACGAACGATTCACAAGCAAGGAAGATTACTAGGCTCTGAACCTCGCAGTAAACAGTGCCTGCCAAAAGTAACCTTCATGTGCTTCATTTACACAATTGTGCACATTGGGTAAGAATGGGATTAATGCGACCTCCTTAATCAAGGCCTCTAAGACGCTTCCGAACTACTCGATCCTGAGTTCGAATCTTGGTAAGCCGTGGATATAGGAACAGGACATTTTTTTTGCGAATTAATTTTTGGACAATCTATACTTCAAACGGGTGTACATTTCTATTGTGTTTGCAATTGGTTCAAAGTTTTTATTACACGCACCCAGTGAACTTTGAGCCAATGACAGAACTGCAAGGAAACGAGAACCGATTTCCATGCCCCCTGGCCTCAGGTACAAAACGGGTCATTCAGTGAGGCAGCAGCCAATAACGAATAACTAAGGCTTGAAAATACATAGTACAGTGGAGTCTAGTGTACAGGTCGTTGCACTCGCGAAGTTTCCCTTTCCCTAGCCACGGGTGAGTGTTGGTTTGGAAGCAAGGTTGTGTTAGTGTTATGTGTAAGCCTTATTTCTCTTATCAGCTTCCCGGAACATTGCTGGAATATCAGGATGTTACAAACAAAATCTTAACCCACTCGGTTACACATTACATTTCTGAATTCAAGTCGTATGTGCTGTGCTTGTGTTCAGCACTTGTCTTGAAACCAACGAGCAACGCGCTACGTGATCAATGATGCTGGCACTTGACGATTCATGTCAAAGAGATATAGACAATTCCACAAACCAGATTGGCCAAAAGAAAGACTGGACACCGGTGCCTTGCTGTGTACAGTACCGATCATTAATATCACTAACATGCTACATGTTCACGATCCTGGGTATGGTGATTGGACGTGTTATAAATATATATAGGTGTCAGTGGCGTGTGGTGAACTGTTGCAAGGTAAGCTGGTGTCGGCTATGTGCTGTACCCTGTTGCTAGCTAGATTATACTCCCACCACTGAAACGTGGTTCAGCAGGTGATGCCAAAGAACGTGTGTAATGGGTAGAGACATGAAAAATTCGAGAGTTCAACGACCTGTAGGCTATATTCCATTTTCGTGCGTAAAATCATGCAGATATCACTGTTCATTGGTTGCTTGTCGTATTAGCGGAAGACGGTGATTTGATGTGCATTTTACTGTGTATTTATTATAGGCTCAGAGTTGTCCACGAGGTGTAATTTAACGGGTAGACCAATAGCATTAGCAATACAAACGTACGGGGTTTTGAATTCTAGCTTGTCCCGAAATGAAAACGCGAATTTTTTCAAGTCTCTAGTAATGTGTCCCTTGCCTGCTCATTGTGAATCGTAGAAATACATTCAGTTTCCCTGGGCTCCAAAGTGGTTATTGGTTCCTGCTGCGTGCACCGAGAATGCACAGCAGTGATCAAGCACCAGCTTACCTTGCAACACTTCACCACACGCCACTGCTAAGTGTATAACAAGGGCCACCTGTTTTTCGGGAAAATATTCCAGGACAAGTTGTGTTCCAACGCACTTTAGTTCAGAACAAATTTCGTGATTGGATCATTTTAATTGTCACGTGTCTTATCTGTCCGCCCGCGAATCACGGACGGTCAGTATCGGAGAAACTTATTTCTGATTGGCTCATCCATGCAAAAGACTGCCTTCACACAAAGACAAGCGGCCAATCGCCGGAGGAGGATTGCAAGCGTGCACACAGGATATTGAAGTCTAGCATCCGCGTAAATGTTTTCGCGAAAAACAGGTGGCCCTATATACAGGATGATTTTAAAATCATGGGACAAACATTGTGGGGTGGTAGAGCTCACTGAAACAAACAATTATTGTATAGGAATATATGGGCGGAAGTGACGCGTTGAGGCACAAACACAAAAACATAACACATTAACGGAAACATAAAATGTTCATTAGCAGCATACTTAACGAGTGATTCCGTACAGAAAATGTTAAAACAGTTGCTGGAAATGCATCCACCAACAGTCACGCATGCTTGGCGACCTCTACATATGGCGTGATTGGCTGAAAATGGTGGCGTGCGTGAAATACCCGGCGTATTTGAATCTGTTCGCCAATCACTCCACCGACGCTACCAAGCTTGCATTACTGTCGGTAGTAGCAATTTTAAGCAATTATTATAAATATTGCTGTAAAAAGGTATTTAGCGGCGACGGTGTAAATAAACAATGTGTTGCATTGCATGTGTTATTTTTGTGGTTGTGCCTCAACGCGTCACTCCCACCCATATATTCTTATACAATAATTGTTTGTTTCAGTGAGCTGTACCACCCCTCAATGTTTGTCCCATGATTTTAGAATCATCCTGTATAACGTTTTCAGCAGGTCGAGAACTTGAGGAAGAAGATTCTCGGGGAAAGTGTAGTTGGTTCACGGACGGAGAAACGGACGCTTAGCTTGAATGAAGGCTCAGCAAGGAAAACCACTTGACGAGATAACGTGCCCGTCTTGCAGCGAGCAATCTACTACGGGACGGGCTTGGCCGCGGCATACGTCCTCGAGGTCGGGCAAAACAAATCGCCGCGGTGCACCCGCGCTCTTGCGCCTGCCTGGCAGCTGAGGAGTATTCTTTTTTCTTATTGGCGGCGCGTCTCTGTGAGAAGACATTTCCTTTCTTGACTGGCCAATCAGAATTAGGTTTCTCCGATACTGCACGTCTGTGATTCGCGGGCAGACACCTAAGATGCGTGCGAATTAAGATCATCCAACCGCGATACTGGTTCTGAACTGACGTGTTTTGGAGTACAGCCAGTCTTGGATTCTTTCACGAAGAACCGGTGGCCCTATCTATGCTCAGCAAGGCAGGTGGCTAAAAAAAAAGAATAAGTCTACCCGTCGAAGTAAACGTGGGGCTCCGAGGACCGGGTATCACTCATCACCGGTCCGAGNTAAGTCTACCCGTCGAAGTAAACGTGGGGCTCCGAGGACCGGGTATCACTCATCACCGGTCCGAGGTGGCCTACGTCCATGGAAACCACAAAAGTCAAATAAAATCATGAGTATTTTAAAACCCTGGATGGCCCATGGCTAATTAGGATCCAGGAAGCTATATGTGTGTGTGTGTGTGTGTACACCTGGGAGCTATCTTCCACGTTTTAGGACGAGAAAGCGCGGGAACGATAATAAGNTGTGTGTGTGTGTGTGTGTACACCTGGGAGCTATCTTCCACGTTTTAGGACGAGAAAGCGCGGGAACGATAATAAGTGCGCCGTTGCCTCTTGAGTGCAAGACTCTCAACTGGCGTGCAGTGTACTCGTCGTGCTGCGTGTACCTATAGGATTTTGTGCTCCAAAGTGGCGTTTCTAATGTGTGTCTTGAAAGTACTCAACATGCTCGTCTGAAGTGTGTGTGTGTGTTCTTTTCGTATATCAGCACATTGGACACGCGTTTAATAGTTTATTGGAAAAAAGTCTACTTCGAACACGCCGCAACGCAGTTCAAGTGCCAGGTAGGCGGGAGCCTTAAGAAAACGGCGTGGGCGGACCCAGTGGTAAAGGGGGCTAAGGTTGTTCGCGTCTCCCTCGTCCCCTTTGATTTTACACTGAATAAAATTACATTTTAATTTTTAATAAATCAGTATTAATATAGGCTGTTCACGGTAAAGNCTTTGATTTTACACTGAATAAAATTACATTTTAATTTTTAATAAATCAGTATTAATATAGGCTGTTCACGGTAAAGTAAGCACTTTTCAAATCAACCTTTGAAAAATATCACTGCCCCTGCCTGCGTCTGTTATAACAGGCACATTGATTGGCACGCGCTGAGTTAAGTTGGTAACGATGGAGGGAAATTAGTTCTGTGATTTAACGTTAAATAGCAAGTTATAGATAAACCTGTATGAAAACTGAAATTATTTGTTTAGTGTTCTGCTACTTTTAAGTGCACGCANAATAGCAAGTTATAGATAAACCTGTATGAAAACTGAAATTATTTGTTTAGTGTTCTGCTACTTTTAAGTGCACGCAAGTTTAATAATGAGCAAATTCGTAAAACATTACTTTTCTAATAATTACACAGTTTCACTTTACCGACGCATGAATAAAGTGATCAGGCCGATGGCAATGTTAATCGCACATGTGTTGGAAGAATACACTACGCGAATACAAGTATATCTTAAGCAGGGCCTACAGTAGGCGGGAATTTTAAAAAGTATTTCGACAGCCCATACATAGGGTTACCGGTTTTTCGCGAAAATATTTATGCTCAAGCTAGACTTCAACTTCTTTACGTGCAAGTTTACGAGTTTTCTTTGGCTATTGGCTGCGTGTCTACTCCACTAGGCCAATCAGAGTTAAGTTACGACGACACCGAACGTATGTGATTGGCTGGCAGACACTAAGACGCGAGCGGGTAAAAACCGCCCAACCATGATATTGATTCTGAACTTAAGTGTTTTGGAGTACTACGAGTCGTGGAATATTTCGGCAAAAATCAGGTGGCCTTATCTATCAACTAGGTACTGACAATTATATAATTATATAATATAGTATATATTTTATGATATATTGTACCATTAAAACTTACTGCCTACCGGTAGGCATGTGTTTTGAACGTTATGCACAGTGTCCTACCATCGAGTATCTCCCTTTCTTAATGAGTTTATAAATCCGCCTCTATGAAACAGTAAAAACAAATGTGCCGTCGAAATAAAATCGCAGGATTTTCGAGCAGAATTTCCTACTATGTACCGGCAAATTTTTAACCTTTATATTTTTCACTCTTTATCTTTAGAGAAACGATGCCGCTGGCGTATATATGCGCGTATATAGACGCAGCAAACTGTCGTGACATTAGTGGCTCTCTTTCTCGGCTACGACTTAACAAACCAAGAAATGTGGCACCAAGTTTCAATAATATTACATAGCAGTTGTAATTTTTGGCAAATGCTTAACAAAATCATTTTTAAAACGCCATGTAACTATCATGATTTGAAAATGTATTTTCGTTTAGTAAGTTATTCTTTTCCTTAGAAACATATTCTTATAACGATGATAGCTATCTTTTTACGTGGGATATTTATTTATTGCATAATGCTGATTCACGAACGTTGTTACTTTTTTAGTTACTTTAACAACTAACTTCACTTAATTTTAATTAATGTAGAATAACTATCATAGTTCGTGGACTACAGACTAGTTTTAATAAACATTTCTCTCAGAAAAATGAGAAACAATGAATTAATATTGGGAGATAGGCAATTTAGGGTTTTCCAGGTTTTAGTGTATTGAGCTCAAAAAATAACTCGGTTGGATATTTGCGGGACCCTTTGAAAGTACTGCCAAAATTACAATCGGAAAGCTAAACAAACGACATTAAGTGAATTTTGGTATAAAGGTGTGCCCCATCGTAGCTTGGAGAACGTCATTATGAAAATGCCTCCGACGTTGAAATCGAAACAAATATTGAATGTAGTTGAGTTGGTTTCGATAATTTTTGGCAAGAACGTGTAAAATCAAATCGCGTTAATGAAAATTTTCGTGAATTAAAAGCCAAGCTTTACAAGGTTACTAACATGAAAACAAAGTATATTGAATGAATTACACGAAAGGACATTTGCTTGCGACACGGTCGACTCGGGACTATACTGTATGACATCCAGTTGATAATGAATACTGTAATTTAAGTACAGCCATAATTCCAGGTGTAGTATGTAAAAACAGGTTAGAGATAAGTAAAAATATACAGTCCAACAAACCTGCTACTATTGCTGTGGAGGATGTAGATCCTATTTTGTCTTGATCATGTGTAAACATTCACAGACCGCGAANAAACCTGCTACTATTGCTGTGGAGGATGTAGATCCTATTTTGTCTTGATCATGTGTAAACATTCACAGACCGCGAAGGGTCGTTACAGCGAAAAAATTAGAGCGCTTCCTCGAGTCTTACATACGAATGCTATGCGACTGCAACTTAGATAAGTTTTGCATAAAGGTTAGGCTACGTATGATGCACGTGAGATCTTCGTCCTTGTCCTCGTGATATTCGCTGCAGCTTNGTTTTGCATAAAGGTTAGGCTACGTATGATGCACGTGAGATCTTCGTCCTTGTCCTCGTGATATTCGCTGCAGCTTCGACTGACCGCGTCGCATTCCGCCAAGTCGCTTGCGTACGTTTTGCTGCGGGAGGACTGGAAAGATTTGGGCGGCTGAGACACAAGAAATAACCTATTACAAGATAGTAGGCGAGTCAGCAGCAGCAGCCAATAGCATTGCCCAGGGAGAAGCGAAGTCTCGATTAGTGCTAGCTCCCGACCTTGCAGAGCAACGACCTCGATTTTACGTACTCTGCAACATGTCAGATATGAACGAGTATACTCCGGATGATATGGTAACGGGTAAATGAATGTTATGAGTGGAGACCGGGTAATTTCGCGGGTTNTGAACGAGTATACTCCGGATGATATGGTAACGGGTAAATGAATGTTATGAGTGGAGACCGGGTAATTTCGCGGGTTTAAACTTCGCTGGGATATATCTCAGACGCTTGCATACTTTCTTGTTATTTTCGTGACTGGGTTACTTCTTACTGACACGCACTGCAGGACTGTGAACCATCCGCGCACGTGTGGAAAGAGGCCGAGCGAATCGCGTACGACCTAGTACTTAGCATAAACTGCCCATCATGAAGGTACTAGCCTATCAACAAATGACAGCGCCTATCAATTGCNACGACCTAGTACTTAGCATAAACTGCCCATCATGAAGGTACTAGCCTATCAACAAATGACAGCGCCTATCAATTGCACTCGCAGAATTTCCGGGTTTATTCCCGGTGTAAACAGAGTTCAATGCTCACACTTTCAGAGGTGTTAGAATGGACCAAAACAGATAAGTCTTATTTAAAACTATGGGTCGGAAATTGATAATTGAGGTACCTTTTGACGTGATTGGGAATTAGAATGAAAAAAAATNTTATTTAAAACTATGGGTCGGAAATTGATAATTGAGGTACCTTTTGACGTGATTGGGAATTAGAATGAAAAAAAATACATTTCAATTTAAATGCAAACCTTTAAAAATTCTTTTAAATTTGTGGCCTCCTGTTTTAATAAAAANAAAAAAAATACATTTCAATTTAAATGCAAACCTTTAAAAATTCTTTTAAATTTGTGGCCTCCTGTTTTAATAAAAATACCTGCAACGACGTGTCATTACCTGCCGTACACGTTCAAAATTGTTTCAAAATTTGTTTTTCAAGCAGTAAAGAATTCTGTTTAATAATTTAATTAGGTAATTAAAAGTAACGTGGTTGACAGGCCTATGCGTCGAAGAAAAAATTATCTACGACTTATAATAACTATAATTTTTCCCCTGCAATGTTTTGGTCTCTTCTAACACCCCTAGAAGTTTGAGTAATAATTTTTGTTACAACAGGTAATTATGAGAATTGCTCAACATTCCAGCAAGATTCTTTCTGTTTTACAGGAAAATGATTTTATGTTTTTTTTTTTTTCAGCCAAAAGCTACAGGTAAGGATATGAACTTTATTTGGTTAAACTATAATCAGTAAATTACTTAATACACTAGTAACTGCAAAAATACAAAATTTAAATTAATGCCTCATTCAGGAGTTATCGGGAATTTCTTCAGTGATTCATACGTATATTCCATTAATTTTGTATTTTCTTTTTAACAAAGTTCATCTATGCAACAAAATGGACTCGCATTTGGGAGAACCCGGGTTCATTTCCGAGTTCGGACATCTTGATTTCGGTTACCTACTAATAAAGGCTTCGGCCAGTTCTTTCCCACATCTTCACTTTCCGAACAAATTGTTCCATTTTTAACGGCCCCGTTAACAACGAGACGTGAAGCCAAACCCGAATGCATCGAACACACTTACATGAGAATAAAAGGACGCTAGTTATTATTAGTATAGCCTAGTCACGGTAAAGTGAGCACTTTTTAAAGTCCTCTCGTTTGGAATAATAGTCAATAAATATTTTTTATTGTGGCCTTAGACGTTAACTTCAGAGGGCGGTGAAATACACCCACTGTGTTTATTACTTACACGGCAATATTTTATTTAAAAGGTGGTTAAAGTATAAGTAATGGCTGAAAGTAAAAAGTAACTAGGGCCCTTAAATGTTCTCACTTTACCAACAGCCTATTTATAATATACAATATTCTTTTCGACGCATAGAGCTGTTAGCCATATTACTTTTAATTTCCTAATTTAGTGATACAAACAGAATTCTTTAACACCTCAAAAACATGTATTGTCCCAGCTGACCTCCCGTGGCGCAGCCGGTTGGTTCGCCGCCGATCTGGGTTGCAGTAGGTTCTGGGTTCGAATCCCAGGTAAGGCATTGGTGTTAGTTAAAGCTAGGTTATACGTTAGTTTGTAAGCCGTCCCCTAATAGGCCTTCAGACATAACACCGGAGGACGTAAATAAGCAATTTCCAATCGAATTTATTGTCGAAGAAATCTTGAACACAAGGTCTAACAAACTGATTGTTAAAACCCATTCTATTCAGAACTACTTCCAAATTTCGTCAGTGGTCCTAGTGTCCAAAAATTGTTTCAAACAAATTTGAATGTAATTTAAAATGGCAATTTTTTAACTTATTTGTTTAATAAAAAAAACTAATTATGTTTTTTGGACATCAGTCAAGTAATAGTAATTTTTAATGTGACAAAAGGAAAAAAAATTTACTACGGGGCTGACCTAAAATAAAATGTCTGAGCTTGTGAAAATTTTAGTAAGTGGAATTGATCAAAAAAAAATTTTCATCTTAATTCGTTCAGTGCTTTACATAATCAAAGCGAACTAAATGAACTTTTTTTTTTCAAATCAAGAAAATATTTTATGTGAAATTAATATTCATGCGATGTATTCTGACTGTTTCGAAATAGCATATAACTAATGTATGACCTAAGAAAAGTACTAGTATTACAAGACCAACTTCGGTGGAAATCCAAATTCGTTTCCAAAATTATGAGGAATTCGTAAATAAAAACGTTTATTGAAATCATTTCAGCACGACTCGAGTTGTTATAGGGAACAGACACACACAAACTGCACGGATTCAGGCAGGAAATGTATTTCACAAGGCCCACATCTCTATACGGCAGGATGCTAGTAGTATAATCCACGGGTTCTAGACTTGATTTTTTAAATTTTAAAACCTCACAAATGTAATTGATTTGAAATAATTTTCATGGAAAAAAAAGCTATGAAAGATCGAATTTCAATAACTGATAAAGAGGAGCTGCAATTTTTTTTAAACATGTACGATAAGAATGAGAAGATATAGGAAAAGGCTCCATCCAATTCAGGAACATAATTGTCAGCACAAAATATTTCACTATAGCCGTCGACAACAACATACACTTCCATATTTATAAAGGCGTTTCCAAAAAATAGAACTCATTCTTAAAATTAATTCCACTAATTCGGTCCAGGGGGATCTTATGTTACACTTAAATACGAGAACAATTACTTTTGCTCCGGATAAATTAACTGTTTGACTAAATTTTAAATTAATTTTACCTCTTTTGAAAATTCCCAGGCACTTTGAGGCGTGGGTAAAATATTGATTTCATGAACATCGGTGTTATAAAAACAATTAATTAAACATATTTTGAATAATATAATTAGAGACGTGGAAATTTTGAAGATTTATTTGTTACCAATGAAGATTCTAAATACTCATATATTTATGTTTTTTTATATATATTTGATCTCAATTAATTCTACGCGCTTTGGGAAGTATGGACCAGTTATAAACACATAAAAATAAAACGAGCAGATCATAAAAAGACGCAGATCGAAAAAAAGAGAAAACTTCTTGCTATGGTAGCAGCTAATGAAAAGAGCAAACGTGGCTGTTGGTGCATAAATGCAACTGTGAATTTAATCCTTTCCTAAAGCGAGTCACTTACGAAGTTCGCAGCCGTTCTTTACTTACTGCTCGGCATGGAGGTGTTGAGAGCCGAGGAGGGTGAAACGAGGTGAGTATGGTGCAGCGTCGGAATGAAAGAGTGGGTCAAACGGGAGATCCTTGAGAAAACCCGCCGACCAGCAGCATCGTCCGGCACGATTCCCACATGCGATAATCCGGAAGCGACCCCGCCAGGAATCTAACCTAGTTCTTAGGTTCAATTTAACTATTACGTATATTTTACTTAAAAATTACAATATTTTCTTTATAATTCGTATGAATAAAAACAGTGAGAAAATACGCATGTTGGTAATGCCTGGTAAGAAATAGTTGTTCAAATTACTATTACACCGAGTGCGCACGAATGCGGTGGGTTGTCCCTTTGGTGTAATTCTCTAGAATTAGTTTAAGAGCCCGCGTCACCCGCCATATTAAGTTTTTTATTTATTTCCTCCTAATTAAAATTTAGGAGGATTTATTGAAAATGTGAGAATAGAAGCTCAGCTAATTGCCTTACCCATAATAACGGACGTAATACATGAACAACTAATGCATGTGTATGCAGCAATTCACTTAATACCAAATGTTGTATATTGATTCATTCTCGCCGTTTAACGACAACCAGGGAACAGTTATTAACAGTCGGGCACAAAAAAAATTTCCCAGAGCTATGAAATGTAATGCTTCTCTAATGAAACTTGTTCTGTCATGACAGTAAAACGAATGACTTCTGTATGAGGGGGTTTGTTTGCAAGAGGCGGAGGAATATCCAGGAAGTACAACTTCAGCAGCGGTTCAGAAAAGTATGGGGTAACGGTGAACGGGCTATAAATGCCCGTCAGTAAGTCGAGTCGACGCGAGGTTAAGTGCGGAGAGCTGTACCTGTGGCGGCTGCGGCGACGTCCCGGGATGGATGACGTGTCCTCCGCGGTCCTGTTATGCGACGCCGGCGACCGAGGACTGAAGCGACGGCAGTCCCACGCCGCGGTTTAACCCCTCGCCGGCGCAGCGCGTCCCCCCGGAGAGTGTCGCAACACCACGTGGCGGAGGAGAACCGGCCAACCGCTGTCGGTCCGTCGCAAGAGGAAGGGGTAGGGAATATGTCTCGTCAAACGTTTCGCGGGCCCTCGCGCCGCAACTCCCCGGATGCTTGCAGACCGTGGGGCGTTCCGTCGACTTTCCCCTCGCGACGTGGTCTTACCCCCCTCCAAGACCAGAAACCGCACACCCGGTAACACACATACTCCTTTCCCCTCCGTTCACCGACGCACCAGCTCTCCGCTTGCCCGACAAAAAACAAACCAAACAATATTCTTCTCTCTTCCTACTGCGCCGAGCGTGCGTTTGTTCGCGCGTTCAACACGCCCGGCTCGCATTCACTAGGTCGCCGGGTCTATACCTAGCTCGACTAGACAGTTAGTTTTCCTGCGTGGGTTTTCACCCCAGAAAAAAAAATTCGATATATTTCCAGCCATTAAGGATCCCGTCTACTTGGACCTTTCATTTTCCCGTTTGAAGTTGAAAGACGACGGAAGTGTACCTATTGGAATTTTCACTGTATTTGACGCGTATGTGTTGAGCTACAGCGCTTTAAAAAAGGGGGTCGTGGTGGCTGAGCGGTTAGACTGCTCGCCTCCCTCCACGCCAAACAGGATTCAATCCACGACCGGGTAATTCCGGATTTTCGCAAGTGGGAATCGTGCCGGACGATTCCGCTGTTCGGTGGGTTTTCTCGGGGATCTCCCGTTTCCCCCGTCCACGCATTACGACGCTGCTCCATTCTCACCTCACTTCATCCTCATCGGCTCTCAAGACCTCGTTATTAACAGCCCCCACAGGTCTCTTAACAAGCTTTTAAGAAGCCGTTTTAGCGATTTTGGAGCACTCTGAAATTGTGTTTCTAATATGCGTGACGTCTTGATAGCACTCAACAGGCTTCCTATTAAGTGCGTGTTCTTTTCGTAGATCATCACATTAGACGCACGTTTAATAGTTTCGTGGAAAGACGAGAATTTAAAACACTCTGCAAGGCAGTTCAAGCGCCGGGTAGGCGGACCCGTTCACAGATCACGCCTGTCGGAGCAGACCAAGCGGATTTTGCTTGCAAGTTTGCAGATTTTCTGCGTTGTCCGAGCACCCATCATTCCAAGCTTTATTTGGTTTATACCAACTGTTAGTAACTAACTTCCTGTTTCGTAAAAGTTAATCACTCCTAGGGAATGTTAATNTTTATTTGGTTTATACCAACTGTTAGTAACTAACTTCCTGTTTCGTAAAAGTTAATCACTCCTAGGGAATGTTAATACTTCCTGCGATTTTTTTGTATTTTTCTTTATATAACTATACTGATGCATCACACAAAGATCGTCTTTTTTTCGTATTATTTACTATCAAAAACGTGTACGTAATAAACAGGTATTTATTATAAAACAATTTTAGTATAATGTTATAATAAAATTACTGAATTGTGGAATAGTTACAATGCAAAAATCTAGTTATTATAAATATTTTTTCCAAATGTTTCTTATCACTTACTGATTTGTAAATACGTAGTTTTGTGTCTGCACCAGTATTCTTAACGAGACCATTCGTAGTTATCGTGTACATTTCATGTACGAAGTACCCTCAACGTGTAGATGTTTACGAAATTGTTATCTGTTATTCCGCGTCGTGAATAGAATACAGCTCAGTATATTTACTTATATACTTTTAGTTGTAAATAAAAATACCTTTTTTTTTCNCGCGTCGTGAATAGAATACAGCTCAGTATATTTACTTATATACTTTTAGTTGTAAATAAAAATACCTTTTTTTTTTCATTTAAATTTTTTTATTTACCTCAGAACTATTTAGTTTCCTTGATTAATACCTACTTAAAAATGTANTTTTTTTTTCATTTAAATTTTTTTATTTACCTCAGAACTATTTAGTTTCCTTGATTAATACCTACTTAAAAATGTACATGCTCTATGCACACGTATTACGTAAGCGAAATTGAATATAACCGTGTTAAGTCTTCGCCAGTAGCCATAGTTATTTTGCTCGCCTTGGCCACAACGAACTGAATTGTGGGTAATTTCGGTGTTGTATGCGTAGTCTGCGTGCTGAAAAGTTGAGATCTGCGCAACTTTTTCAGCGCAGACAACGTGGATAAAGCAGAAATGGCGAGAAGCGCCCTGATTGGCTGTCGGTACAATCCGCACTGACGACAATCAGGCAGCGATGATGCAGGTCGTGGCTCCATGTTCACTGTATAGCGAACCCACTTAGCCATTAGGCCTTCCGGGTCTCGTTGTTTACTACTATCTTTTCTTATTTCATTTTAATTTTCTCCAAATCTTGCATATTTAGGGAAAATTAAAATGAAATATGAAATTATAGTAGTAAAAAAGGAGACCCGGAAGGCCTAATGGCTAAGTGGGTTATAAGCGATTTCACTTTATTATGTATAGCGAAAGAATGCTTCAAAATCACTGTAGACTTCTCAACGTCTGAACATCAACTAAGGTTATATGTTATATATGTATAAGGTTATATGCATTATATATATATATATACACACACACACACTCACACACACAAATTCTTCCATCACTCGGAAAAACCATCAGATTTTTTCCAAGTCCACGAGAAAATGAATATTTNCAGATTTTTTCCAAGTCCACGAGAAAATGAATATTTTTTACGATTTCGGGCTTAAAACACGGGTTCCTGCGCATTGCCTAACAGTTGCAGATTGCTGAAAACACTGCAATTATACTTTTTAATAAAATGCCTGCTCAAATAAAAATAATATACGAAGGAGATAATAAAAAACATAGAAGGTTTTTGAAAAAATTTGAAATATGAAAGTTATATTATTCTATAAATGAATATCAAATATTTATTGACTAATGTTTTTCATATACTCTGTGTTACATTTTTTGTGTTATTATGGTGTGACTCTTGTGTACTTGCTGTATTCAGATATTGCTGTAGTGACGTGTATTCCATACCCTGGAGCCTTTTGTGTGACACATAAGAATCCACAAAACTGCATTAAATAAATAACAAATGAGTGACCATCCAGTAAGGAACGTTGTAAGCGTGTCCGGTGTCGTGCGGAGCAGTGGGATAACGGTAAGTGGGAACACATAAACCAACGGAGCCGGTGTTTTATAAAAGTACAAATGACAAAATAATCTTCGCGCAGCAATGAAGAAGGGAACTTAAGGAAGGCGGCATAGTGGAGGGCTCTCCCGAGCGTTCTCCGCTGGAGGGAGGGGAACCACNAGCCACTGCGTCACCTTGTTATGCGCGGCAGCTTTTCATCACTGCCGAAGCTTAGAAGGGGGGCGGGGGGTAATTCAAGCCCTGTGAGGGGCCCTTAACCACCCAACGATTTTGTCATTTGTCATACAGAGGGTTAAGAAAAAGATAGCCCGTTCCCAACCCTCTGCACCACACCTATTCGTAGTTGCGGAGGTTTCCCACCGCAGCTACATTAAGGAGCCCGCCGAGTTGCCCCAGCAAGCCCGGTACCCATAATGTTCCCCTCCTCTTCCCGGCATGTGCAGAGGGGCAGGGGAAGGGGGAGGGAGGCAGCAGTGAGGCCGCTGCCTAGGGTAATTAGCTCTACTTATTTTCGAAAAATTACAAAAAAAAAAGCAGTTTATGTTAATAACCTGGACAAGGATTTTAGGTCCCCAGCCAGGTTTTGTATATGAACAGTAGATTTCAGTGCCAAATAAAAATCCCTTTATTCTAAGAACGCGAGGTCTGGTTGAGTGTGGCCAAGCATGAAATGTTATTGAGGGTGAAAATAACGGTCATGACAATCCTGTAATTAAAAGTTAGAGAGAATATGCTTTAACTAAACATTACAAGTGGTGTAAATAATTTGTTATTTCAGAAATCGGTCGGCGCGTTTATGAAAACTGAGATCTCTGGTGACGCGTGGCTTGTTAAAAGTGGGAGGGGGGGTTATATGTGTTCGCAGCGACTGGCGCGATGCTAGCGCGAACTAGTTTTGTTAAACTGCCCGAATTTTGTCCCGGACCAATCAGAGAATTTTCGGTCAACCGGGGAGGGGGGGTCCCCCTGCTCTGTAGGGGGTGACCCACCACAACCCTCCCACCTCCTCCCCCTTTAAAAGACTGACTCGCTGTCCTGTCACCAGGCGGCCGGGAATGATTGGCAACTGACCTGGCCTCCTCTGCCGGAGAAGCTGATGACTTGGGAGGATGAGCAATAATATTCTGGTAACTGGTCCCCTCGGTGCAACGTGGCATTTGGAGAAATTTCTCAGCTTTGGCCGACAACACTATAAATACCACCGCAAATGAAGGGTTGGCAGTTCTTTGTGGGAGCCATCTGGCTGAAGTGCGGGAAATGGGCGAAGTCTAATGGAATGTGTATCATCAGTGAAGCGGACGGATTACGACGGAGGTTGCGAGACAGCAGCAGGCTAGTATTTCATGCGGTGTAGGTGGGCGAGAAGGCGTGGTACGCGATGAGTAGAGGGCCAACTGTGCAGCATGGGGGGGGGAGCGCTCGAATTCTAGAACATTTCGGACTTGTGGAATATGAACTGAACCAAGGTGGCAACACGTGATAAGAACTTTATTGTAAATATTGCAACTGCCACATATTGACAGATAATATATAAAATAATTCAACATGTTTTGACACATTGTTTTTGGGACTGATTTTAGATATTTAGTTACATCAATTTCTTTGAGGTGTTTTTAAATTGTATTAATGGAATTTATTTAGTGTAAATAGCAAGTGATAGCAATTTATTGTGAGATATTTTGCCGAGAATATTTTCTTTGTAGTTTTCGTAAATAAATGAGGAAATATTGTTAATCTATTTCATTTAATTAAAAACCCCTGTCCCTTAAAGAACCTTCTTAATTGCACTAACTTTGAGAAATTGTAACAAAACCAAAATGATAATAACGCTCTCTACTACCGCGCTGTTAAATATCGCGCTACGCATCTGATGTTTTTCCGACAGGTAATACGCTCGCTCGGAGCAGCTCTCACGCAACCGCACACGGCCGCTCTCACTGCGGAACTGCACAACCCCCCCCCCCC
>NQII01003063.1:77660-95975 GCA_002778355.1 Clitarchus hookeri
ATGGACTCTCCCGATTCGCCCGACATCGTGGACTTCTGCGCATTAATTTCTCATTTGGATTTCACTCTACTGGAGTGGTGAGTTTAAGTAATTTACTTAAAAGTTATCTTTAATTAAATATATCCAAACTTCAGAGTATTGATAATCTTTTCACATCATAGTTCACCTGAATTCGACAATGTGATCAGCAAGGATGAGATAAGTTCACAATGTCATTCGAGCACCGCTTAGAAATCAAATGTCGTTAAGATTAAGTAATTTTTGCTCATATAGATCAAGTTTTTTTTCGCACTCCGTAGAGTACAATGAATCATTACAATTATTTGATAAAACGAGCACCAGATCACCCGATAACGAGTAAAACTGTCTATTAACTGAGACAAAAGCTAAAGAACAAGCCTATTAAGCACATGTCAGAGCGCGGAATCTAGCCTAAACAAAAATTTCGCGAATTCTTTTGAGGACGGGACTGCCGTGGTGTATTGGTTATAATACTCACCTAGGCGAACCGGGTTCGATTCTCGGCGGGGTCGCTCCCGGATCTTTGCATGTAGGAATTGTGCTTGAGNGGGGTCGCTCCCGGATCTTTGCATGTAGGAATTGTGCTTGAGTATGCCGCAGGTCGGCGGGATTTCTCGGCGATCTCTCGTTTCCTCAGCCTTTCACACCTCACTTCACACTCATCGGCTCTCAAGACCTCGATGTTAAGAGCCGCCCAAATCTCCTCACGCACTCAATTGAGGACAAAGTAGACTTTAAGCACATGTACCTTTGCTTAATTTTTCCATTATATCGTAGTTTTTAATGAAGCCCTCGGTGACTTTCAGCCAATAAGAGTAACTGTTCCAGAACTGCCTGGTCTTGGGTAAAACTGGACCATCAGTTATTGAACAACTTACTCATGTTCGAGTACACAGATAACTTTAGATTCCAGTTTGTTGACAAACGAATCTACTAATAATCTAGGAAAACCAATCCTTTATTCGTAAAGGCACTCGATTTTCGCAAAAAAAATTCTGCCAAAATTTGGGGCCCTATTTTAATACGCGTTAACTGAGATATACTTTCCCGATTGAATGGTTTATATTGCTACGCGTCTTGATGTCTGCTCGCGAATCAGAGACGTTCAGTTACCGGAGTATCTTAAATCTTATCGGTTCAGTCGATTACAAGAATGTCTCCTCACAAATACTCGCAGCCAGTAATTTAAGAACAACTGCAGGTATGCACGTAAGATACTGAAATACAGGATGTATCCAAATTCTACCGACAAACTTCGACTGCAGGTTGATCACGAAAAAATAATTTGTAAACATGTACACGACCTGTGGTCTAAAAATAATGCTGAGGGATGTACGCATTTTTGCAGTTGTAGCTGAAGAAAAGGTTTATTACAATACCACTGTAATGTACCTCTATCTGGTATCTTCCCCTCCCTTTAACAGCAGCAAAAATGTGTTATTGGGTGTTGTGCGTGCCACACCTGCCAGATATTGGTAAATATTATTTTGAAAGTGAAGCATGAATTACTCGAAACTTCGAGGCTTGGGGTATTTACACAAGGCGACATTTTTGTTCATTATTGTGGCATGGGGATTAATAATCTTTAATTTAAATAGCAAATAATTTACTGCGATATGGGGGTTAGTTCGAAATAGGTGTAGTAACCGTGATTATTTACATGGAATTATGCGATGACAGCGACAGGTGTTGTGGTGTTTCAAGATCTTTGTTCAGTTAACCATCATCCAGACAATTGGTGTTCCATCTCAAATATTACCTCCAATATTTGCAATAAACAGATGTTTCAGCCCCAACTTTAAATATGTGTACCACCATTAGTATATATGTTTTCAGCTTAATTTTTTCGTTATTAAGGTGCAGCCGAAGTGTGTCGGTCGTATTAAGTTACAACCTATATAAGCAGTGTGGAACTGATTTAGTGAAAATCAAGTGTNCAGCCGAAGTGTGTCGGTCGTATTAAGTTACAACCTATATAAGCAGTGTGGAACTGATTTAGTGAAAATCAAGTGTCCTATTTATTCTGTTAACTTGGATATAACGATAGCCGCATGACTGCCGCTTGAAATTCGCTGCAGTGTGTTCGAAATGCACGTTATCCCTCGAAACGTGCGACCAACTTTCTGATCTACGGAAAGAGCACGCATATCAGAAGGGNCGTATTAAGTTACAACCTATATAAGCAGTGTGGAACTGATTTAGTGAAAATCAAGTGCCCTATTTATTCTGTTAACTTGGATATAACGATAGCCGCATGACTGCCGCTTGAAATTCGCTGCAGTGTGTTCGAAATGCACGTTATCCCTCGAAACGTGCGACCAACTTTCTGATCTACGGAAAGAGCACGCATATCAGAAGGGAGTCCTGCTGAGTGCTCTCAAGACGTCGCGCGGGTAAGGAACGCCATTTCGGAGCGTGACAACATTGATAGAGAAGGGTTTAACAAAAGGCTGTATCTTAGAATATAGGCGTTAGATACATACAAAACTACTCAAGGGTTCGCTTTTGGTGTCATTTCGCTTAGAAACTGTTCCAATGATAAGGGACTTTGCTCATTCCATATACTTTCTTTCTACACAGAAGGAAACAACAAGGGAAGTGAACTCAACATATAGATATGTACAACTCAGAGAGTTAACACTGCATATATATTATCAATAAACACTGCAATAAAACGTCTTAGATATGACCAAGCATGTAATATACAATCTCAACGTTATAGCACAGGCCATATCAACCAGAGAAGCGAACAAACATTTTTATTTATTATAACTATTATAGAGGTGAGTTTTTAATGGACAAAGGAGTCGCTTTTGAACCTTGACACGGACTTTTCGCCAATAAAGTGATAGGGTCGCCGTTTGTAAAGTCCCATAGGTACAGCCAGCACGACGAGAACTCTGCACGCTAGTTCAGAGCCTTGCGGTTTAGTGGCGATGGCGGACTTGCAAAGCCCTTATCGGTCCCGCGTTTCTATGCGTCATACGCGAAAAAAATTACATCCAGATATGCGGGCCCACGTGTCCGAAGCTAGCGCCAGCTGGATAGTGCAGATAAATGCGAGAAAGCATTTTTTACTTGTGTTATATAAAAATACCTTGTTTTTTTTTTTTTTTTTTTTTAATTGAACTTTTACTTATGCTTCTTCTGTAATTATAATATTTGACGTATAAGTAATACGAATAAAAACATGGAGAAAATAGGTATGTTGGTAATGCCTAGCAATAAATAGTTCTTATGCAAAACATTATTTTACCGAGTGCGAACAAATAAGGTGTGTTGTCGCTTAAGCGTAATTTTTCTAGACTCGTTTGAGTTTTGTTTGCGTGGGGCGGAGGAACATCCTGCCAGTAGATCTTCGGCAGGGCTACAGAAAAGTTGGAAGTAACAGCGAATGGGCTATATAGTGAACATTGACACTTGAAGTATTAATGGCGGCGAGTGATGCCACAGTTTTTAACACAATATCTGATTTTCGTGTATGTCATCGCTTCCCATAAACAAGTTGCATTTGTCACTTCTTCGGGAAGGAGACAAGGAGCAAAAAGAAAGGGAGAAGTTCCACTCGTAAACAGAGTATTGTGTAGACGCTAATTCGCAGTCACGAAATGCCCGTAAAATACAGTAGGACGACGCGTGATTTACGACTCCTCACGAGGCTGAGAGATTGCGCTATTCATAGCGCTTACGTAGCCAGAACACCTTCTCGTCCTCCACAAAAAGGGATATTTTTCTATCCGGTGATTACTGTTGCGTCGTGCTTATTGCGTAGTGTTTCTGATCAGCGATACTTTCACTAAGTTTTTTTTTTTGTCATTTTCTTTCAGTGTGTCACCCCAAGGCTACTTACCTTTCTTACTCCCCTCCCCCCTCCCAACATTCATTATTACTCTTTCCTTAGCAGTCGTGAGTCTCCTTGCAAGGGAAAGAGCGGTGCAAGAGAGGGAAAGAGCATCTGTTTGCACGATACTCGTTCTTCTCACAAGAACGAATGTCAACACAATGAGCTCCATTGAAGAGGTGAATTTTTTTAAAATTTGAGTTAAGGAGAACTTCTACCATGTGCACATAGATCGCTTACCCGTCACCCTGTTTTGTAACTCAGCTTCTATACGATTGGTTGATAAATTGTGAGGTTTTCCATTAAGTATCTCGCCTATCTGCATCGTTTTTCTCCTTTTTTTCTGGCAGAAGAGTGCGGTAGCTTTAAGGGTTGAACTGGCACGCGCCAAAAGAACGCCATCGGAGCTGCGCGCAGGGCTCTGAACTTCCGTGCAGTGTTCTCGNGAAGGCACGTTCAATAGTTTCGTCAAGTAACCAGAATTTCAAACACTCGGCGACGAAGTTCAAGCGCCAGGCAGGTGGGACCCTTAAGGCTGTTCAAGGACTACATTTTTTTCTTTGATTTTTCCATAGTTTACAGTTTTGTTATCAAATATCAATAACAATTTTATAAAAATGCCAAAACACTTTTAAAAAAATTTATTTTGTATACTTTTTAGGGTAATTATTAACATTTTAATCTTAAGTTTCGTGCCAAACAAATCAAGAAAGTTTCTACTAGCACAGTGTTTAATAATGTCAGAATTTTTTTTTTTTTTTTCATGTCTGGCATATTGTTCGCCTGTGATTAGGGTTTAACGCCAAGCTATTTCGAGTTTAAATTTTATGTCAAACTTAAAATTTAAAATAAAATTACGGCTGAAGCACTTAAAGAATTTCCATGAAATGTCTTTATCNATTTTATGTCAAACTTAAAATTTAAAATAAAATTACGGCTGAAGCACTTAAAGAATTTCCATGAAATGTCTTTATCTTAATCTAATAACATAAAAAATTAATTTGAAATATAACCAAACACTATAATTTTGTAAAATCTTGAACTTTGTTTGCCAAAACATATAAATTAAAAAACCCCATATATTCCATAATCAATTTTTGTTATGTAATTTTCCATGTATTTTTCATATTTTTATCAAACTACTATTTGGTGAAGTAAAACTGAATTATAAAATACTTAAATACAGAAAGTAATTTTTGTCACTCGAACGCACTTAAGGGTCTCGCCGACTGGAAGAGGGGGGACAGTAGGCTAATTAAGATACAGGTGTACCGCTGCGATATTTCTGACGTCATGTTGTAACAACTCACAAAGCCAAACCACATGTTCAGAAAACGAATGTGCCGACAGTGTTACCGAATTGCCGAACGTGACTAACATCACGTTGGGCCGATGCGCAGAAAGCGACGTAAATGAATGGTCGATCCGACAGGTCTGTATCGTAGTGTGCCGCGAGTAGGATGCGTTTCTGAAGAACTAGACGCGAAAGAGTGGAGCTATTTGGGCGGCTCTTAAAATCGAGGTCTTGAGAGCAGATGAGGGTGAAGTGAGGTGAGTATGGGGGAGCGTCGGAATGCGGGGGGAACGGGAGATTACCGAGAAAACCCGCCGACCAGCACGATTCCCACTTGCGGTTCTGCATGATTGCACGTCGGAATTCGGCCATGCGTGTCGAAACTAGTGCTCCTAGCGGCCGCTATCGGTAACACAAACAATATTGGCGCCCCCCCCCCTTTTTTTTCTCATACATGTGACAGAAGAAAGAAGATGGCTGAAGACCATAGCGATCCTAGCAGACGATGGTTGTGCACTCTAGAGGTCGACTGGAGTGACGAAGATAGCGAGAGCAACCTTCGGCAGCATGCAGCAGCCAATCAGACACCAGGCCCCTTTACAGAGATTCGCGCAGTCAATCAGGGAATGGATATGCCCACATCGAAAGGAACTGCCATGCTATTTCGTGTCTGTGTAATTATCTATCGGGACATGAAAACTTCGCTTTTTAAATGACTTGTAGGCTAGACTGTGCAGTCCTACGTATGAGTTTTCGAGCCTCGGCTTTCTGTACAATTGCTGCGGTCCCAGCGTGTAGCTAGTTTTACTTTAGGGTTGACAGAAGCAATATCCTCTACCAGCACCCATTTATTCTAAGCTATATTTTAAAGAGACATGCTAATATTTAAAGCTTGATGTGTTCAAAAAAAATAAATTGTCACCTTGTACTGTATAACTGAATTTCTCTTTGCAAAGAGATATGCATGTGTAATATGTGATTTCGATGATTGGTAAATGTACATAACTATTTTATTTTACATTTTACCTTTACATCAGTTTGTATCAGTGTGTAGAGGTGTTGACCTTGTCGTTCCCACACTTCACAATGGAAGTGTTTTCGTCTAGTACAATGCACAGCGCTCGATGCCCACGCAACACCCAATTGTATGTAAATGCGTATAACTATTTGTTTTTATATTTTATTTTAATCTATTTGTTTTAGCGTGTAGCGTGACTTTTCTCTTGCGTCACTCATGGCTTAAATTTATGTTGTGTTGGAGCAAGCNCTATTTGTTTTAGCGTGTAGCGTGACTTTTCTCTTGCGTCACTCATGGCTTAAATTTATGTTGTGTTGGAGCAAGCGAAGGAACACAGACTTTACAAGTTGCGTAATGCGTATCGCACTTGACACATCGTAGTCATTTTTGTGATTGGCCCTTGTGATCATTCGTTGTTTATCATGTCGGCGTATTTTCTAGGTTTTTACAAAACTCCTTGGCATGATAGCAACACTGATATCACTATTATGGACTGTGGCTCCATCAGTTATTTTTTATATATTGTGACTCGTTGTGACATCATGCACTTGATGCACTTGCATATATGTCAGTCCGTTATTGCTTGTTATATGACAGATTTTTCATATACCGGATGGTTTAATGCCTTTTACACGCAGTTTCCCCGACCCTTGCACTAGACTGATGGTGTTTATTTATATTAACGGTATAAATGTTTTAGTGTAACCTGCGACTACGTACGCTTTGTTATTATTATAATTGCATAGCGCTTTATTTTTCAATATATGTTTGGTTGTTGAGAGTTGCCTAGGCTAATGATGACTAGGGCCGCCGGCCCTTGTGTTGGACTGATGGTGTTAGTCGTACACATTGAATTTTTCCAAATCATTACGAGAAATGAACATATTTTCGATAGTCATACTTTATATTGTGCAATTTAAGGTAATTAAAAAAAGCAAAAAATTAAATTGCTGTGTTCAAGACGTGAACCCACAAAATGACGCCTCTATACAGTTACCTTATTAATGGAGTTAGCTTGCCAACGTTGATTATGAGAGGGAAAATACTGGCAAGTATTATATTTCGCTATCAAAAATATGTAACTTTAAATTTTATGTCGTTTCTTTTCTTTTTTACTTTAATTGATAGCATGAGTATTGTTAAAACAAATCGTAGCTATGATAGCACTCACTTAACCACATTTAATGGAGTTTAAACCTTCAAACAGTGCGCTATGATTATTAAGTAAAAAAAAAATTAAAGACATATAAACGATAAAAAAGACTGAATGTTTACGTTGCCTCGTACAATGGATTATAAAAAACGGAACTCACATTTACAAACAAAAAATATTTTATGGGTTTTATTATTTTATGCATTGTTATTTCATTTGATACACGATGTTCAACAAATCCATCAGTAAAAAAAAAAAATCACTGGAAAACAGGGAATGAAAAGGTTTATGAATCAGTGGAAAATGTCCCTGAATCGGTAAGTAAAGGAAAACGTGCATTTTTTCATTAATTTATTAATTAAATAAACCGAAGTGACTGTTGACAAAGTCAGGCACTGTTTACTGATTTAAACAGTGAAATTGTCACTGTGCAGGACTGTGATAGTGGGAATACAGAAAGCAACACAATGGCTGTTTATGCTGCGGTTGACGCAAGCGACTTACTTCTAGCTTGTCTTGTATACAGATGGTCAAGTAATTCGTGGATACGGACTGCGCCACACGAATCTGTGATCAAAACTAAGTAGATAACACGCTTTGGTAGAAAAAAAAAAGCTGAAGGCTGTTAGTTAACGAGAAAAGCGGAATTAAAGTAGATAAAATGACATTGTTCCGCGTTAAGCACAGCATACTGCATCAGCATATCAAACATCGAAACGTCATAACAGGTGTTCAATGTTTGCTCTGCCCATAGAAGTGCACTTTTCCGCACGGATGCATGCAGCATGCACTGAGCTTGGCTGCAGGATGCATCCATGGCCTTTGCCATGTCCCAGCACTCACTGCATGTGAACTCCATGGCCTCTTTGGCACTACTGAGCTCGGCTCGTTACCTTGCCGTGTGCCTTACGACCGACACATTAGTTACAGCGTTGCCACATCACCTCACCTTTATCTAATTGGAAAACCACGTGTTTGCTACAATGGTTTTTGGAACTTACATGCCGTTTTACTCGTAAACGAAGGGACTTATACATTTTTGCCAAAGAGTATTTTCTACTCAGTTTTGATCACAGATTCGTGTGGTGCAGTCCGTATCTGCGAATTAGCTGACAACCTGTATTTGCAAATATTTACCGCACTTATTAGTGTTAAGTCAGCCAACAAACAACACACTATGTACTGATATATTACCTGGAAATGGTTGCAGGTATGTATGTACAGCTTAACTGCATACATCATTTCGTACATCAGCGGTGAAGGACGTTAGCCACCGTAAACCAGCCAGACCCGTGGAGGAAATATTAGGTAGAGTCCGTGTGCAAAATGCGCAGTAATCAGTCTCTATTATCCTATTAGAAATCAAACAAAACAACGTTGATTGGTTTCGAAGTTCTAGTGATATTTAAATCAATTCTGTGTTTTCAAATATAAACACGTTACTTCCCAATTTTAATTCTTCTACGGTATATTCAAGTTTAGCTTAATATGTAGTTTTGAATAAAAAAAACGAGATCTCATGGAAAAACCAAACGTAAACAACTTTATTGACACTATTTAAAACAAAAAATTTAGAAAGTTCTGATAACGATTGGTGATTTAGTGTTGAGTGGAGACGAAATATGTTTTATGCTACAACATAGTCGTTTCCGGTTTGTAACGTTTCTTACTTTACATTACAAAAACTAGTTTAGTCTTGCCAATTTCACATACATCCTGCATTTAAAGTAACGATAGTTGTAGATTGCGAGGAAATTTGACTGCTTCTTTAGGTTTCAAAACTTTGTATACTGTACGCGTATAAAGTTTTTAATTCGTTAAACGGCTATCATCTATGGAAATATATTACGTAGTTCAATTACTGTTCTTGAATTTGTTTCTCGGAAATTCGTTCAGTGTGAAACCTTTTTACATCACTTACATTTCTGGTTAACTTTGGAAATCTAAAAAGGGGGACAAAATTATTATCAACAGTTATTCAATGCCTTAAACTATGTTTCCAAGCACAAATGTGTTTGTCCACGAGAGAGAAATTTACTTTATCTGGCGTAAATCTGAGTTCGTGAGGAATGGAGGTCTTAATAAAAATAAAAATAAAGAAATTTTATTTCTAATTTATTCACACCGCTATTATTTACATCATTAAATTATCTGTATCCACTATTACTCTTTTTATTTAACAGTTAGCGCAATATATAATGTCAATTTCAACTCTAATTAACGTCCTTCTTAATGCCTCTGTTTAGTTACAGTCAATTAACTCATACTCATCATTAACACGTATTCAGTCTATCTGTTGCCATCATTTGTAATATCTTTCACTCACGCATTTAGTCCAATAGTCCAGCCTGCCAGCCGCACTCTTCACTGCTTGATGCTCGCAGTCGCAGATTTACCTTCCGCTGGTCACTTCTCTCGCCGCTCGTCTTCTATGGCTCTGAACTCAGTCCCTCATTCACTCATCAACTCCACTCAACTCAACTAATGGCTCGGGGACCTGTCACACATTTATATCGTTGGCCCTGACCATCTGGAAGGTTCAACGCACCCCGGGTCACGCTGATAGAAACGAGGTCAGTAATCTAGAGCATTCTTCAGATAAACGCAGAAATCCTATCCGCCGAAGGTCAGGAGCGGCAAGCCACCAAAGGGTTATCGCGGCAGAATGCCTTCACAACTCAAAACGCTGGTAGGATTATCGCTCGTTAGTCATTCAAAACATTCCATTGACTTGCCGCCCCGTCGTCATCACTACTCTGTCCTTCTCTTTCGCCCGCTCGCGCGGGGCGGGCCAAGGTCAGCAGCGCAGGCCATCGACACGTAACACTATATTAAAGACTGTGTGAAACGTTTTCTTACGTAATGCGTGCTCTGTACTCTGCGGTGTCATTTTCGGGTTGTTTCTTGACAAACGCTTTTTTTTTTCCTACAACTGCAACAATTTTTGTGCACCAACAATTGCAATTGTATATTCGTCACGAAAAAAATAAGTAGAAAACACTCATGTGACCTATAATAGAAAGTGATAATTTTGAAATTGAAAATTAGTTTATTATAGGTTGTTTACGGTAAACTGAGCACTTTTGAAAACACAGCTTAATATCTCCTTGAATGCAATTGTTTATTCTTCCACCATTGTATGTAAAATTAACATTCCCGTGGGCCTGATCACTTTATTCACACGTCAGTCAAGTAAAACTATTAAATTATTAAAAATATGAAAAGAAAATGACATAATTTCAGTATTCACAAATTTTTACCTAAAACTTTTAATAATTCAACGATAATACACGGAACTACTAAACCCCCACTCACCCTTTTCCTTCTAATCACGTCCGACCTTACCAACTTTACTGAGTGTATGCCACTCAGTGTTTCACGTTAACATATATGCAGTTAAGTGAGTGAAGTGAGTTANCCGCACGGATGCATGCAGCATGCACTGAGCTTGGCTGCAGGATGCATCCATGGCCTTTGCCATGTCCCAGCACTCGCTGCATGAGAACTCCATGGCCTCTTTGGCACTACTGAGCTCGGCTCGTTACCTTGCCGTGTACCTTACGACCGACACATTAGTTACAGCGTTGCCACATCACCTCACCTTTATGTAATTGGAATACTACGTGTTTGCTACAATGGTTTTTGGAACTTACATGCCGTTTTACTCGTAAACGAAGGGACTTATACATTTTTGCCAAAGAGTATTCTCTACTCAGTTTTGATCAGAGATTCGTGTGGTGCAGTCCGTATATACGAATTAGCTGACAACCTGTATTTGCAAATATTTACCGCACTTATTAGTGTTATGTCAGCCAAGAAACAACACACTATGTGCTGATATAGTACCTGGAAATGGTTACAGGTATGTTTGTACAGTTTAACTGCATACGTCCTTTTGTACATCAGTGGCGAAGGACGTAAGCCACCATAAACCAGCCAGACCCGTGGAGGAAATATTAGGTAGAGTCCGTATGCAAAATGCGCAGTAATCAGTCTCCATTATCCTATTAGAAATCAAACAAAACAACGTTGATTGGTTTCGAAGTTCTAGTGATATTTAAATCAATTCTGTGTTTTCAAATATAAACACGTTACTTCCCAATTTTAATTCTTCTACGGTATATTCAAGTTTAGCTTAATATGTAGTTTTGAATAAAAAAAACGAGATCTCATGGAAAACCAAACGTAAACAACTTTATTGTCACTATTTAAAACAAAAAATTTAGAAAGTTCTGATAACGATTGGTGATTTAGTGTTGAGTTCTAGCGAAGAAGACGAAATATGTTTTATTCTAAAACATAGTCGTTTCCGCTTTGTAACGTTTCTTACTTTACATTACGAAAACTAGTTAAGTCTTGCCAATTTCACATACATCCTGCATTTAAAGTAACGATAGTTGTAGATTGCGAGGAAATTTGACTGCTTCTTTAGGTTTCAAAACTTTGTATACTGTACGCGTATAAAGTTTTTACTTCGTTAAACGGCTGTCATCTATGGAAATATATTACGTAGTTCAATTACTGTTCTTGAATTTGTTTCTCGGAAATTCGTTCAGTGTGAAACCTTTTTACATCACTTACATTTCTGGTTAACTTTGGAAATCTAAAAAGGGGGACAAAATTATTATCAACAGTTATTCAATGCCTTAAACTATGTTTCCAAGCACAAATGTGTTTGTCCACGAGAGAGAAATTTACTTTATCTGGCGTAAATCTGAGTTCGTGAGGAATGGAGGTCTTAATAAAAATAAAAATAAAGAAATTTTATTTCTAATTTATTCACACCGCTATTATTTACATCATTAAATTATCTGTATCCACTATTACTCTTTTTATTTAACAGTTAGCGCAATATATAATGTCAATTTCAACTCTAATTAACGCCCTTCTTAATGCCTCTGTTTAGTTACAGTCAATTAACTCATACTCATCATTAACACGTATTCAGTCTATCTGTTGCCATCATTTGTAATATCTTTCACTCACGCATTTAGTCCAATAGTCCAGCCTGCCAGCCGCACTCTTCACTGCTTGATGCTCGCAGTCGCAGATTTACCTTCCGCTGGTCACTTCTCTCGCCGCTCGTCTTCTATGGCTCGGAACTCAGTCCCTCATTCACTCATCAACTCCACTCAACTCAACTAATGGCTCGGGGACCTGTCACACATTTATATCGTTGGCCCTGACCATCTGGAAGGTTCAACGCACCCCGGGTCACGCTGATAGAAACGAGGTCAGTAATCGAGAGCATTCTTCAGATAAACGCAGAAATCCTATCCGCCGAAGGTCAGGAGCGGCAAGCCACCAAAGGGTTATCGCGGCAGAATGCCTTCACAACTCAAAACGCTGGTAGGATTATCGCTCGTTAGTCATTCAAAACATTCCATTGATTTGCCGCCCCGTCGTCATCACTGCTCTGTCCTTCTCTTTCGCCCGCTCGCGCGAGGCGGGCCAAGGTCAGCAGCGCTGGCCATCGACACGTAGCACTATATTAAAGACTGTGTGAAACGTTTTCTTACGTAATGCGTGCTCTGTACTCTGCGGTGTCATTTTCGAGTTGTTTCTTGACAACCGCTTTTTTTTTTTCCTACAACTGCAACAATTTTTGTGCACCAACAATTGCAATTGTATATTCGTCACGAAAAAAGTAAGTAGAAAACACTCATGTGACCTATAATAGAAAGTGATAATTTTGAAATTGAAAATTAGTTTATTATAGGTTGTTTACGGTAAACTGAGCACTTTTGAAAACACAGCTTAATATCTCCTTGAATGCAATTGTTTATTCTTCCACCATTGTATGTAAAATTAACATTCCCGTGGGCCTGATCACTTTATTCACACGTCAGTCAAGTAAAACTATTAAATTATTAAAAATATGAAAAGAAAATGACATAATTTCAGTATTCACAAATTTTTACCTAAAACTTTTAATAATTCAACGATAATACACGGAACTACTAAACCCCCACTCACCCTTTTCCTTCTAATCACGTCCGACCTTACCAACTTTACTGAGTGTATGCCACTCAGTGTTTCACGTTAACATATATGCAGTTAAGTGAGTGAAGTGAGTTAAGTGAAGAGATTTAGGCAGCTCATAACATCTAGGTCTTGAGAGCCGATGACGGTGAAGCGAGGTGAGTATGGAGCAGCACCGGAATGTAAAGGCGGGGAAAACGGGAGATATCCGAGAAAACCCGCCGACCAGCGGTATCGTCCGGCACGATCCCCACATGTGAAAATCAGGGGGTGACCCCTCGGGGAATCGAACCCGGTTCTCCTTGGTGGGAGGCGAGTAGTCTAGCCACTACAACACCGCGGCCCCCTATATGCAGTTAAGGGCAGTGGCATTTCTCAAAGGTAGATCTTAAAAGTGCTCAATAAACCGTGAACTGTTTACACAAATAACTAGGGCCACACGTTTTTCGGGAAAATATTTATGCGCAGTCTGAACTTCGACACCATACGTACGCACCTGGAACTTACTTTGGATATTGACTGCTCGTCTGTGTGAGAAGACATTTTCTTAGTCGAATGGGCCAATCTGAATAAAGTCACTCCGATACTAAAAGTCCGTGATTCCCGTGCAGAGACCTAATACTGGACGGTTCTCTCATTGCCCTGATCTTCATTTACCGCTACACTGTTTGAAATTTCTGTAGATTTACGGAAACATTTACGCATATGTAGAGTTAATTTACCGAAAGGCACTCCGTAATGTCGGACAACGGAAATGAGCTCCGTAAATATAAATTACAGAAGCTCTTCGCATTCTTATGGCTATGATTTTGAGACACGAACAACGCAGATGATACCTGAAGCGTATAAAATCCCATCTTCACAATACTACTTCGTGTAAAATAGTAGTAGGTTAGTGGCGAACCACTCTTTGAGCGCCAATTCGTTGGTTCTTGTTCAGATTCCGCTACTGGACAAAACATTCTGTACACACAGTGAAATACGCACATAACAAAAACAAAACTTTTTTTTTCGTAACTTTGCAAGCGCTCTAACATGACTTGAAACAAAGACATGCGCGTTTGTCACTTTCATGTAGAATTCGTATTTGCAAAATTCTTCGTGTAAAGGTGTGGTATGTGAGTAGTTAGAGTTTATTGACTCTTAATTCTTCGATTCGTGTTCAAATTCTACTACAGGGCAAAATATTTAAACTCTTTTAATTTCTCTGTCATACACAATGAAATACATTACGAACATTTTTTTTTTTCTTTACCCGTGTTTGTAAACCTGAAATAAAAAAAAGCACACACACTATTATGACTAGAACCTCAAGTGTGTGCATAAATGAATCTTCATAAATCCCAAATTTACAATAGCAGTCCAGAGGAAGCGTGGTAGGAGTGTGGATAGTGTGTTGGGAGGTCACAATTTTTTTCCGTGTTCAAATTATGCTACCGGACAATATCTTTAGATTTTTTTAGCAGTGATGTTTATACACAATGAATCTCCTACGTAACGGAATTAAACCTTTTTTGTCACCCCTTTTTCTAAAGAGCAGATTTTAAAAAAACTTGCAAGTTTGTGGTCACGTTCCGTGAATTTACGGAGATTTGTATGAAACGTTACGGAGAGAGAGCGTTATTGAAAAAAAACGAAGAGACCGTAATTTAAGGCAGATGTCTGAATAATTTGTAACCGTTATTTTCCGTTACTTTCCTGACATTTTCCCTAACAGTGGTGTATTCGTACAGGACCGAAAAAACAACTAGAACATTTGCAAATCTAAACGAAAAACGTATAGAATTGCGTAATTGTATTCGAAATCTGAGTTTCTGGGCTGAGTTGATTCATACTACTATTTTAACTGCGATTCTTCTTTGGGAACCACATAGGTGCAAGTAACGTGCGTGCGGGTTACTTAGCATTCCCTTTTGGAACTTGCGCGACAGCTTTCCCTGACACTGATGTGTTGTCAATGGAGTATTGTGAATAGCGAGTATCAATTTTCCCCTCGAGGCGCAACGTTTTGTGTCGAGACGTATCATTTGTCTTTGTCATAGACGGTTGAGTGTATTAGTGCATGAGTGGCATAAGAGCACTTTAAATATGCCTGGCGAGTTTAAAATCGGGAGTCGGATCTTCACAATTTACTGACAAGCATATCTCAAACTTCTGCGCTAATGTGTGAGGTTTTTATGTATGCATAAGAGACTGTATTGCAGAAAGAAAATCGTAATAATAAGAAAAAGAGGTTTCAAAGAAATGTTTTTGTCTTACGTTGCATGATGAGCACCGGAAGGATAAAAGTCAGAGGATCGTCCTTATTTAAATGAGTTCCTAGCCACATGACTGCAGGTAAGATTCTTGTAAATTATGAATTCTGCTGAGGCAGGTCTCGAACCATCAATAGGCCGGTTTCCCTTGAATCCACTGCATTTATTTTTATGTACAGGGAACGCGGTGGCTGAGTGTTTAGACTGCTCGCCTCCCATCATGGCGAAACGGGTTCAATCCCCGGTCGGGGCCACTCCCGGATTTTCGCAAGTGGGAATCGTGCCGGACGATGCCGCTGGTTAGACGGGCTTTCTCGCCCTTGCAAACCAGCGCTGCTCCATTCTTACCTCATTTCACCATTATCGGCTCCCAAGAGCTTGTTGTTAAGAGCCGACCAAATCTCTCAACTCAACCTTATTGTAAAGGCCTACATACATATTTTTTTTTTTTTGTAAGGAAAGGATGCGATGCTTGATAAATTTACAGTATTTCCGATGGTCACATCTATACCCTTGCTTTAAATGAAGGAAACTGGAAAAAAAAAATTCCTCATGTGGTGGTTAAGACTCATATTTACTATTTATTTTATCACTTAAAATTTTTGCTCAACTATACAGAATATTTTGTTAAACGCCTAGTGTTATTCCAGTCTTATGTAACACATGCAACTTTATTGTCGTGAACTTAAATTCTTCTGTTCATATGTTTTACAAGTACAAATTTAGGTTTTGCCTTGTAACACCGTCCCTAAGTTTTTTTTGTGGATTATAACTAGAGACATTAGAATGATTGTAAACATTTTTTGAACATACATATTTTCCAAAACACTGCAGCGTCCTGATGCTTTTGTGATTGGATGGTGCATTTTTGATTAAGGTTGCATTCTTAGGCTGTCAGAATTCTCATTGGCCCAGAAAATGGGAAAGCAGTTTCGTACATACTCTACTACGTACGGTGAAAGGATAAGTTGAAACCTAAGAAACAGTCAATTTTCTCGCGATAAACCGTCATCGCTAAATATACAACAATGGATTCTCAGCTATTATTAAGTAGTATAATAGACTATACACATTGGGGTATACGGTACCGGCAAATCTAACGAAATGAAGAAATATTTCCTACAAACACGTAAGTATTGTTATCAGATATAGTCCATTCACGGTTACTTCACACTTTTCTGAAGCCCTGACTAAGTTCTACTTCCAGATTATTCCTCCACCTCGTACAAACTAAGCTTAAAAAAGAATAGGAAATTATATCAAAGGACAACGCACCGAATTCGTGCGCACTCAGTTGTAATAATAGTTTGCATGAGACCTATTTCTTACTAGGTGTTACCAACACACATGTTTTCTCACTGTTTTATACATATTTATTAAAAATTAAACACTGCAATTAATAAATAAAATATTGGTCAAACTTCAATTTAACGAAAAATAATTAAATTTGATGTTAACAGAAGTATAAAACGCTTGTGATACATGGCATATATAGAAAATAACTAAACACAGCTTACATGGGGTTATTTTTCAAAGGTTTGATTCAAAAATTGTGAAGAAACCGCGAATAGATTATACTTCTAGTACTTAATTCATAGAATATTCGTTAATTGGTTTTCCTACCTTGATCGAGTAGTAAAAAACTAGTTATACGAAAGCTTTTCGCGTAGACTTTTTTCTTTGTTGATTACACAGGCCAACGATAAAAAAAACTTTTTTAATGATTTTGCTGGATTATTATGTCTAATATCTGTGCATTTTATATACTATATTTATATATTTTATATACATTTTTATATACTTAATATATACATTATTAATATACTAAAACATACAGTAAATCCAAATGAAATTAGGTTGGCAGTGGTGGTACGACTGTTTGTTTTCTTTCAGTCAACACAACCGCACTTTTCAGCTTTTTGCTCATGTGCTCTAAGATGGCTAACCGTGGTTGTAAAAACTTTCCTAGCAGTTTTTGTTATATATATGGTGAGTTTGTAATTTAAAAACATCAAAGAAACATTACAGAGTTTGTTAAAAAAAAAAAGTGTACTTGGTATATTTTGGAATAAAACTCGGTGATCAAGAAGAACATTGGACTCCACACAGGGTATGCCATGTTTGTGTTGAAGACCTTATAAAATGGTAAAAAGAAAAAAAAAAGCTTTTATATTTGCAGTACCCATGATACGGAGAGAACCAAAAAATCATTCAGACGATTGTTATTTTTTTAGCATTGATGTTACTGGATATAACTCCAAAAATAAGAAAGAAATTGTCTACCCTAATCTTCCTTCAGCTATTCGGCCAATCGGTCATGGTCCGGGACTTTCTGTCCCTGAGCCACCACAGGCTATTGATGACGTTTTACTTGATCAGTCCAGTGACACTGAATATGATGAAGGTAAACCGAATGAGTTCCAATGTTCTCCAGAAAATTTAAAACCTCAGTTGTTTACACAGGCAGAGTTAAATGATTTGGTAAGAGATTTAGGCTCCACTAAAGAGAAAGCTGAATTTATTGGCTCTAGACTAAAAGAAAAACATTTGTTGGTACCCGGAGCATCTATTTATCAATATAGAGGGGCAGCGGTGGCGTAGTGGCCAGGGCGCTCGCCTCCCACCACGGGATCCGGGCTCGATCCCCGGCGGACTCACTCCCGGATTTTCGCATGTGGGAATCGTGCTGGACGATGCCGCTTGCTGGCGGGTTTTCTCGGGGTACTCCCGCTTCCCCCGCCCTTGCATTCC
>NQII01003063.1:96285-146414 GCA_002778355.1 Clitarchus hookeri
AGATTTGAAAGTTGTTTGCATGCTCCTAGGCCAACAAAAGGGATTTACTAAATTTCCGTGTTTTATATGTGAGTGGGATAGCAGAGCAAGGGATCTACACTGGTCCACAAAACATTGGCCTGCAAGAAAAACCTTAACACCTGGAAAGAAAAACATTTTGCATAAAACTTTAATAGATCCAAAAAAAAATCTACCACCTCTTCACATTAAATTAGGTGTAATTGAACAGTTTGTAAAAGCCTTGTCTAAAGATGGTGAATGTTTTAAGTATTTATGTGAAAATTTTCCTCATTTATCAGGAGCCAAACTGAAAGAGGAGGTTTTCGTTGGCCTGACATTCGTAAAACAATGTTCGATTCCAACTTTGAAACGAAAATGACTACAAAGGAAAAGGAGGCTTGGATACAATTTAAGGAATTTGTGACTAAGTTTTTTGGCAATGTTAAAAACCCAAACTATGAGTTTATCGTAGCTAATATGATATGTAGACAATTTCAAAAATCTGGGATGCTTGATGAGCCTTAAAGTCCACTTCCTACACAACCATGATGACTTTGTCCCTGACAACTTGGGTGATGTGAGTGAAGAGCAGGGGGAGTGGTTTCACCAGGACATCAAAGTGATGGAGAAACGTTTCCAGGGACGGTGGAATGTCAGTATGATGGGTGATTAATGCTGGTGACTCCACCGAGAACAATAAAATGCATCACACCGGAGAAAAAGCTACATAAGAAGCTTCAAAGAGAAGAGAGAAAGGAAATACCAAAAAATAAACTCTTAAAATGTATGTAATGATTTGTTTTTAAATACAATTGCATATTATGAGAGAACTGTGGGTGATACAAAAAATCTGATAACAGATAGGGTTTCAGCACCCAAAAATACATAAGATTCGGCTGCATTTATTAAAAAAGTTATCACAAAATTTTTTTTGTTGGCCTGTGTTATCTGTTTGAGACGAAAGCGGGCATTTAGAATGGCTGTAAATGCCATAAAGCGGTATCTTAGATGCTGTTTTCGGCTGGCTTCTTATAGGTTCGTCTGTAGGCGTTGATTGACGTCCTGCGATGCTGACTTCAAGACGAATAAATCACAAAGTTAGATACCATTCCAGGATTCCATTGAATGACAACTAGTTCTTTTATTTACCGCATATAGGTGGCGTAAAAGTCGCAGCTGGTTAAGAAGAAATAAAACTAGTACATAAAATCTTAAAGATTTGTTTCTGGCGTTTCTCTGTCTCAGTAACTAATATCTCAGTGCACTTGAGGATGCGGAAAACATTTTCGAACTTAAAGAAAATGAAGTCCACGTCGGCTTAAATGCAATCCCAGAAATTTCGGGACAACCTTTGATAGCTGTTTGGAGTTTAAAAATACCTCAATTTTTATATTGCTTCCGTGCCTTTTTGGGACACTCCAAATCAATAAAATGACAATTCGGGATAGAGCAGTCTAGGTCAAGAGAAAGAGGTGGTGCGTCGGAAGGGGGAGGGGGCATTGAGTGAAGAGATTTGGGCGGCTCTTAACATCGAGGTCTTGAGAGCCGATGAAGGTTAAGTTAGATGAGTGTTGAGCAGCGCCAGAATGCAGGGGCGGGGAAAACTGGGAGCCCCGAGAAAACCCGCCGGCCAGCGGCATCGTCCGGCACGATTCCCACTCCCACATGCTAAAATCCGGGTGAGACCCCGCCGGGAATCGAGCGCGGGTCCCCTTGGTGGGACGCGAGTAGTTTGACCACTACACAACCGCAGTCCCCAGGGGGTTTCCTCTCGGAGAAAGCAGCCATTCCTAAACTACAGTGGCTGGAATATACAGGAAGCCATATGTAGTCTACACTTCTGCCAAACGAAACTCCAACATTTCAGGGTCTCTGTTAGTCTGTTAGATATGTCAGTTAATACGGCAGCAAACACGAGTATATGCTGTTCACTGTAAAATGAGCATTTTCGAAAGCTCTGCTTTGGATCTATTTGTATGTATCTTGTGTATTCTTCCACCGCATGTAAAATTAACATTCCCAATTGGCCTTTGACCTTATCAACGCATCAACCAAGTGAAACTATAATACTATGAAACTATTATAGAAGTAAATACTTTACAAATATGCTAATTCTTACTCTTACATGCATTTAAAGAAACAGAAAGTGAAAGAAATAATTTCGGTATTCGCAAATGTTTACGTAACACTTATATTTCAACGTTAAGATATATAACTACTTTTCCTCCGTCGTTACCAAATTAACTTGCCGCATACATCTTTGTGTGCCCGTTAAAATATATGCAGGTAGGGGCGGTGACATTTTTCTAAGTTTGATTTCAAAGGTGCTCACTTTATCGTGAACAGCCTTTAAGTGTAAAAACAAGACATTTTCTCCTTGGCGAGTCACGTTCGTGTGACGAGGAGGGCCGGAATCACAGAAAAGCTAAGCGTACAGTAATTAAACGGCGTGGCGGTTCTTTTGATGTGGGCCCACACATTCACTGATTAGCTGTCCGAGTCTCCGAAAAGATCGTTGCGTCTTACTGGCTACGAGTTGCGCGAAGTTTCCTGTCGGCCTGGTTGCTGGCTGGCAAATGAGTTATCACGCGCTGGTGGGCCAACGGCCTTCCAGCATGTCGCTGGCCAGTGAAGCCATTTTGCTTGCATTTGCGACTGGAGTTGACGGTTCAAGTGGCTCTTACGCTTCTGTATTCTTAAGTATCCCGTGCCGGGACTGTGATGGTTCGCTCCCAACACTCAGAACACTACGTCGGTATTCAAGTTGTTAGGGCTCCATCATACCTAGCCGTGGAGACAGAAACGGTTACAGTGGAAAAGGAGGGGGGGCGGGTATATTTTACAAGAAAAATGACCACCCCTCCCCCTTCCCAAAAAAACCTGACCTCGACATGACTTTGTCCTGTGAATGTTTTAAAACTGAAATGAAATACNTTGACATCGACATGACTTTGTCCTGTGAATGTTTTAAATCTGAAATGAAATACTATCATAATTGTTTAAATATAAACTGTTTCCTAAAATTGTGATAAGACACAGCCCCCCTCCCAAGCCACGATTGCTACAACTCGAAAGTCTAGACCTGCACCTTCACAATGGGGAAGTGACCCCCGGCCTCCATTCTCAATAACCGAAAGTCTAGCTAGAGACACTCCTGCATGGGTATCTCGTCGTCTCTGGCTATTCCGCGCACAACAGTGTGATGCTGGGAAATTATTACGACACTCTCGCGCTCAACGTGTGACTGACTGTTGGCTGGTTTTAGCAGGGTGCTGCCTGGTCGCAGCCTGGTGTGTTCCCGCCGACACGCGAGCTGTCCATCGACCTGTGTGCCGCGACGCGCGAGGCGAGGCGCACCTGTAAGACTCGCCGGCTCGTCAATTATTCAGCGCCGCGTTGAGGTGTCGTCGGCGAGGTGTCCCTTCCCGCGCGGCCAGTCGACGACCAGCGAGCGACGACACACGATCCGGGCATCGTCTGGACGCGACCAACTTCGTGGTGCGTCCCGTACGGGAAATATGTCTTAAGGCACGCATGCCATCTGCACAGTAAGAGTCTCTGTGTCACACTGGGGCCGCGGTGGTGTAGTGGTTAGACTACTCGCCTACCATCTAGGTGAACCGAGTTCGATTCCCGGCGGGATCGCCCCCGGATTTTCGCATATGGGAATCGTGCCGGTCGATGCCGCTGGTCGGCGGATTTTCTCGGGAATCCCATTTCCCCTACCATTGCCTTCCGGCGCTGCTCCATCCTCACCTCACTTCACCCTCTTCGGCTCTCAAGACCCCGATGTTAACAGCCGCCCAAATCTCTCTGCACTACTCCATTCTGTGTCACACTGATGAACGGCTGTCTTAATGGTGCAACTACGGGGGTTTATCAAGGTGATCAATCACCTCCAAGAGACCAATGCTGAAAACATTTCTATGCGGTGTAATTTTTTCCCGTCGGTAGTTACCGGTGAGTGCCACTGGATATGCTCACCGACACTGCCCTTTGGGTGTGTTTAATCACCCTGATAAACCTCATAATTACGCCATTAGGCTGTCTTAACCTTTACAACTGTTCAAAAACGCGTAGATTCAACTGAGGTCAGCAAATTGTTCACATAAATGGTCTAAGCTGTCAACACTTTGCTTCTCACCAAAAATTGTAATGCAAAGACTGTATTGTTTGAAGACATGATTTAGACTCTTCTAATTGCAATTCGCTAACATGCACTGTGCACGAATATCAATCCGCCTTATATTAAGTCCATGGTTGATCCACGCTTGCGTTTCCTTGTCGTTTTTTTACGAATCCCGTGACGTCTGTCTGTCGTGCTTGCTTCTCTAACTACGCAGTGTAGTGTTTCAAATGTGCAGTTATTGTACTGCTCTATGAACCCAGCATCAAGAACATGCAAATTTCGCATAAACATTTGTTTGTAGACTATATTTGAAGTATATCCGCACGCGTTTTTACTGCTATCTTCNCCCAGCATCAAGAACATGCAAATTTCGCATAAACATTTGTTTGTAGACTATATTTGAAGTATATCCGCACGCGTTTTTACTGCTATCTTCATTAACTGTAGGTATATGTGACACACCCTGGAGGATTCTGAACTATGTGCACTGGTGTGCAAAAATAGACAGGTTTTCACATAATGTCACGCAGCAGTGTTGCAAATAGGAACNTCTGTCTGTCGTGCTTGCTTCTCTAACTACGCAGTGTAGTGTTTCAAATGTGCAGTTATTGTACTGCTCTATGAATCCAGCATCAAGAACATGCAAATTTCGCATAAACATTTGTTTGTAGACTATATTTGAAGTATATGCGCACGCGTTTTTACTGCTATCTTCATTAACTGTAGGTATATGTGACACACCCTGAACTATGTGCACTGGTGTGCAAAAATAGACAGGTTTTCACATAATGTCACGCAGCAGTGTTGCAAATAGGAACNCTGAACTATGTGCACTGGTGTGCAAAAATAGACAGGTTTTCACATAATGTCACGCAGCAGTGTTGCAAATAGGAACTAGACATAGGTACCATAATACCGTTGAGATGTAAGAGTATGGGAAAGGTGAGCGACACTACCCAAGAAAGGAATCTAAAGAATGAAACGGACCTACATTCAAAAGTGAGTTTCGATCACCGCAGAACAGAAGACAGAGACGTCAATGTGACAGGCGGCATGCAAGAAAAACGCATGCCTCAGTAGGAGACATGATCACCCATGCAGTATGCGCACCATCTCCTGAGCTCCTGAATCATCATCGCCCATTTCTCTTGCATGCAGCGCCGATCGCAGCTGCATAGTCGTTGCATGGCGGCTGGTGATGTCACGCTCCTCCCAACAACTTCCCAGACTTTTTCGAATGGATTTAAGTCTGGGACCATAGGAGTCAATCCATGCGGCGATTATCTTCACTCCCAATAGCTCAACGAGAGCTGCTGTACGATGAGATGCCCATGAAGAAAAACGCAGGACTCACAGCACCCTAGAAAAGAAGCATGTGAGGAAGGAGAACCTCGGTACAATAGTGGTCATCAGTGACTGAACCTCATTGGATGATGTGGAGCTCCGTATTGCCACCAAACATTACGCCTTCCCAAACTATAACTCCACCACCTGCAAACTGGTGCCTTGCGATGATGTTGCATTGGTGATTGATTATTCGCCGCCCTCTCTCCAGATGTATAGACGTCCGGAACCGCTATAGTAGGACTACACCGGCTCTCCTCCGCAGAGGCCACCCGACCCCTTTGCTGAGCTCCCGAGTTATTGTGTTCCCATCGCCACAACAAACGCCCTCTTCGATGGGTAGACGTCATTTGTACACCCCATACTGGTCGTCGAGCAAACAAACCATTTCTGTGGAGTCTCCTGACCACGGTAAAAAACGATATTTGGCATCCAACATTTCGTTACATGTGCCTTGTTATTCCATCCGCCGTCAGCCATAGATTTCCCCTCGCCTATAGGACAACACACCAGTCCCCTGTCACTGTGGTTGCTCGTGGACATCTACTAAACCTTTTATTCCTGTAGTTCGAAATACCGTGTAAGCCCTTGATAAGATGCTGTGTGCAATCCCGAACTCCTCGGCCACACTAACCACACTTCGACTCTTATGCAACTTCCCAGTTATTCGACTTCGTGTAAAGTTGTCCAGATGTTGTCAATGGGACTGTCTGTTTCAGTGGCGTGTGGTTAACTTTTGCAAGGTAAGCTGGTGCTTGCTCACTGCTGCACATTCTCGATGCACGCAGCAGGAGCCAGTAACCACAGTGCAGCCTAGGGTAACTGAATGCATTCAGAACACTCACGAGCGAGCAGCAAGGGACCCATTACACGCGTCCTGTGGCGTCAGCTGTCGAGCTACGTTTTAGGGGTGGAAGTGTAAACTTGAAAGCAACAAGGTACAGCACAGAGCTAACGCCAGTTTACCTTGCAATAATTCACCACACGCCACTGGCCTGTTTGTCATATCACACATCAGACAGAAACTCGACGTCTTTCAACCTGATGTGCACTGCGCAGTAGCTCTACTTCAATGCTGAGCGTACACCGCGTTCATATATTATACCCTTCACACACAACCACAGGATGCCATGCTGTGTATATGCGCGTGTCCTACCGTGACGGACGCAAGGCTATCTCCTGATTGGTCTTTGGTCGGTTCCGCCTGTTCGTTCCGCTGTTATATTAATTTCTCCACTTCGTTCTTCTTTTTAGCACACCAGTGTAATAAGACACAGTTGACAACGGGGTAGCTTAGTTGTGGGTAATTACGCCCCAAGAATACATTGGACTTCCTTGCGGAAGAAGCCACCTAATTAAGGAGGCAGATTGGAATATATGAGAACAATGAAATTTAGCATGCTGACAAAAATATCGCAAAATTTGACGGTTCTAAAGATATTATGGACCTCCTCAATAAAATATTCCGCAATTTAAAGTATTCGGGATCAAACCGAAGACTGGTATTAGGAGAAATTACAATAGGCAATACCAAGATTTTCCACCAATAAAACAACAAACTCGCCGCTTGTAAGTCAACGCAGATCAAACATACTGCCGCGAAGCCTGTGGATTGTGCTCGCAATCGCCGGGTTTTTTTTTACGCGCGCTCCGGTGCCTGGCATACCGTGCCTAACCTTGCTTCACTGACTCAAAGGGAACAAACAGTTTTGAGCACGTGGGCGCCTACCGCGGCTAAACATCCGTCTTGGTCTAATTATGTAATTACGAGATTGCCATAAGGTTTGTTTTTACGCACGAATAAAGTGTTTTGTAGCCGTTGTGTATACCGCATGATGGTCTTGCACATTCGCGAAGGGAATAGTACAATGTGTCGTGTGAGTTCATGCAGTGACATCACAACACGTTGCATCTCACTGAAGGTAAGGATGAACATCGCAAATATTATTTTATTAAGACGGCGTGATCGATAAAAAAAGCAACTGGTTTTTGGAAGTGAACAGAGAAAACCTTGGAAACTGCAATATCAAAAAATATTTTTCACTAACTTTGTAAGAAAATATTTTGCCAGCATGATACATTACTGCCGTGCTATTTCTAAAGCCACTGCCACATTGTCACATTTTCTCCTTCAAATATATTTAACAACAAAAATTTTAGATTAAATATTNCAACAAAAATTTTAGATGAAATATTGATGTCTTTAACGTACCACTGTGCACTCAGTTTGTGAAGAAATTCAACTGTATGGCAATGTATGGGATGAAGGGCGTGGACATTTGCCCGTTCTTTCGGGAAAACCACCACGTGTCATGGCAAGGAAGGAGTAGCACAGGCTAACCTCCAGCCGCTCTGTCCCACTTGAGGTTCCTTCAGTTGAGGCTCGCATTCAGGGATAGCCTATAGTCTTCAGACGGCTTTGTGGTCAGGCGAGGCAGGCCTCAAGCTGGCAGTGTGTTGAAAATACCGCCTGGCAACAGTGCCTCTATCGCGTGAAGCCTAGCGAGGCAGGCAATATAAATATGGCAAATAGAAACACAATAATTTGGGCTAACACCCAAGGGTAGCCAAGCTAGGAGATGGTGGAGATGGGGCCTTATTTCAGTAATGAAATAATAGCAGCATCACAGTCCAAGGTGAAAAAAATCCAATAAGAAATCGCCGTACCCAGTGATGGTCCATGGTTCTGAACTGGGTACTGCAAACACCTCATTGTACTGAACATTCAGCATCCCTCGTACCACCACGAGTGGCGAATGATTATCATGTGTGATGGCTACCGAGAACATCACGCCTTAAGTAAGGGTAACTGGAAATTAACGCTCACTTGTGGCCCCCAAACTTTAGTACAGTGGTCATTTGTTCCCAGATAAATGCACTACTCGTCGCTAAACGCAATACATCACCAGCCCGTAATATTCCGTATTGCTCTCTTCTGACACCATATCAAACGCAGGCGATACTGTGAGGGTTTTGATGACACGACACATCAAGGTAGTCAGGATTGCAGTTTTATCTGTGATAAACGTCTGATAATCCTACTTGTAGAGATAAGGTGCTTCTTTCGAACTCCTCCAAATGTTCATATGGTTATTTCGTACTTTTTCTCGGCATGCCTGCAACGCATTAATCACGCTCGGGAATTATCCTGCATGACACATCATACTTGATGTTCTGTAGGCCCTCTGCGTGCATGGTACTGCGGTAGCGCAGTTGTTAACCCACTCGCTTCCCACAAAGACGAGCCAGGTTCGTTTCACCAGAGGTCACGCTTGGATTTTCGCATGTTGGCAATGTAAAATACTCCAAGGAATTTAAGTGAGAATGCGAAATTAAGAATTTTCTGCGCGACATGTAGGGACATTTGTTATATGGCAGGTGAGACTTCAAACACGGCTTAACTGTATTGTTTTTGTAATGTCTCATGGTTTATCCCGCATGCACAGAGAAGACTCTAAAACAAAAATGTTTAACACTAGAAGTATTTAAAGGTCCAAATTGAGAAACCATTTGGCTAATTTCGACCCACAATTGCCTTAGTTGTACCTCAAAAGTACTACTATGAATAAAATTAAAAAGAGCACAGTAATAACATGGTAAATTAAAACAAATGTTACCAAAGTCTATTTGTAGTCTGCAAAGAAATATGTTTTAATCCTGAGCCTCATTTTGGCACATAGTGTGTGAACCCATTACCCGCAGATCATACACTGACTCATGTCGTCTTCCATTACTTCCTCAAACAGAATACAGAACCAGTTAACATCGTCGCCTTTGTGATTTTCCTCTTGTTCTTTCAAAAGTAAGTCTGTCTTTACTTTTTTCAACTGAGGCCTACACATCGCGTGTTCTAATTTCCATTTGTATGTGCTGCTTGTATTTATTTTTGTTTTTATTTTCGCACTATTGTAAACCTGGATTTATTTACGTTGAACATAGCGTTTGCGGTAATTTTGGACTCAGCAACACGAACGAATAAAACCACTTTTTCTCTGCCATTTTTGTCTGTTAAATTTGTGGGGTTCTTCATATTTTTCTGCGAAATCGAAGGCTAGCTTTCGGAAAACCTTGATTGTGAACCAGAAAAACTTCTCCTCAATGAAGAGAATGTGTTTGACAATAATTTTATTCTATCTCAGCAGAAGACGTTACCTGCCTACCAAAGGATTTCATTGTATTTGAGAACACGTTTTTACTATCAGCGTTTTTCTTTATCATTGCTTTAGAGACGTCATTTACACGGGCGCACCCGTTGAGTCCATAATAACCGTTCTTGAATGCTATTACGGCCATGTGAAAATTGTCCTTGCTCCATTTCCCGTATGTGCCCCTTTTCGCCATCTTGTGAACTTAAACAGGAACAATCCCCCAACAAGTATTCAAACGAAAATATCAAAAATGTTTTAATCCTACATATTAACCAAATTAAACCAGTCTAATTAAGGAAACACAGTTTGGTTCATTTTCGACAACTGGTTTCCGTAAGTGAAGAGATGCCGTTATAGGTATACACGAAATTCTGTAATAATTTTACAAAGTGTCCTTAGTAGCTAATGAAATCACTTGCAAAACATATTGCATCAAATTGGCTTACTTAATCTTATTATATGCAGCAGATTATGTGCCATAGTAAAATAATAATAACAACAAAACCTCTCAAACCAAGGGAACAGCGTTCCTGCTGTGTACAAGGGCTGAACCACACTGATCGCCGTGCCATGTGTCTTTGGTGCTATCTACTATTAGATGGCCCCCACTGAACGGTTTCGAATGTTCCCACGTTGTGAGAAACGAAGATGGATCACTTTAACTGTCTAATGTCGGCGACTTTCCCCTACAACCATAACATCTTTGCTCTCGATCATTATCATAGGTGGTGCGTGTACGTGCGAAGTTATTGTACGGAAATAGTATTTGTGTTATTGTATTGGCGATAGGTGCTGTTTGAGTGCAAAAGGGATGGAAGACTGATCAGAATATTTAATGACCTATGGAGGGGGAAAAATGTTTTCAGTAAAACTGAATATATGATTTTGTGGAACAGTGTAATAATGACTGTACTTTTGTTGATGTCAAAGAAAATGGGAAAACATATACAGCAACAACGTGCAGTTATTTTAGACTTTAAATAATGGATTTTAAAATGGAATGCCAGATGTGCAATGTTCTTATGTGAGTTGAGTTTGTCTTGTGGACTGAGACTGATGAGTTAACATATATATTGATAGCCTAACATTGCTATTTTAGCAGTATTTGTTCAGGTTCTTTTTTATACTGATCCTACTTCCAAATATAAGCCAAACTAAAAAAATTAATTATTATTATGTCTACACAAAGCACTCAGTGTTCTTTAAATATTGCTCCGTAAAAACCAAGTTTCTTCAGTCCGTGTAGAGCCGTGAGTGACTGAGTGGTTAGCCTGCTCGCCTCCCACCAACGCGAACTGGGTTCAATTCCCGGTCGGGTAACTCCCGGATTTTCGCATGTGGGTATCGTGCCGGACGATGCCGCTGGTCGGCGTGTTTTCTCGAGGATCTCCCGTTTCCCCCACCCTTTCATTCCGGCGCTGCTCCATACTCACCTCATCCACCCTCATCGGCTCTCAAGACCTCGCTGTAAGAGCCGCCCATTTCTCTTCAGTAACTCATTCAGTCCGTATTAATGAAGTTATTTTCACAATTGGAACTAAAATAACTTCAGTTGTGATTGACATCCCTGGCCAATAGTTTAGGCTTATCAAGGTAATAGTAAGTGTAACGTACGCTCATACTTAAAGAATAAAATAATATAGTATGTTATAGTATAATGAATATAAATAAATACCGTAAAACTCGAAAACTTTGTGCCACTTTTTGATATTTGCAAGCATAATCACCCTTTTTTTATTAAGATAACGGGTTGGGAATTTTATCCAGCATTACTACACATATCAGAAATGTAATTCTGTGGCCAAAACAAATCCATGAAGCAAGGGAAGGGAGGGGGGATTGTTTTTGTGTGTCCCATTGTTGTATACACAAGTAAGTCAACTATGGGCCACGTCTTCTTGTCCCATTAAAATACGTGTCAAACGTGGCCTGGCCCAATGTTGTCACGCTACAATTATTCACGAGTCAAAACTGTATACATTTTTGCTTTTTACATTTTCCCTCAATGTTTAATATGTGTTTTTCATGTTCTTTTGTCAAATACGTAAAAATGTCAATTGAAAATCAATATGTTATTTCAACACTAGACGGTACATTATCAATTATGCAAAGAGGTTCACTCATTGTCTTAAAAAAATAAAATAAAAAAAAAAAAAATTGTTTTGTATTTATGTTCTTCACTTTATACTGAAATCTCGCCTAGCTGCCATTACTGAGTGATGTTGTTCCTCGCAGGTTGGCAATGCTCCGACTTGGGATGCTGCTGGCTATGGTGGCTACAATGCCGGCGCTGCCATCCCCGCCCTGTGGGTACGTGCTGGCGCAAGTGCAGTTCCTCCAGGACTACGCCTTGTGGCGTAGGTGGGAGCAGGCGGCGATATACATCCCCTCGGGCATGGGTGAGTTCTAGTCCGATCGACCGCAGTGACGGGGAAAGTCGCACAACATGTGTTACGTCACTGACTTAGACAACAAATCGTCAGCTTAGTGTGGAACAAGTGGGGAACGCCTACCACACGCAGATACTGCACAGTGCCACGGAGTAACGGTTGTTCATGGTAAAGTGAGCGCTTTGAGAACAAACCTTTGAAAAATCCCACTGCACCTATCTGCATATATATTAACGAGAACACTGACTGGCAAGCGACCAGTGAAGTTGGTAACCACGGAGGAAAAGTTGTTCCATGTCTAAACGTTTAATTCAAAGGACTAGGTATACATTTGTGAATACTGAAATTGTTTCATTTACTTTCGATTTTTAATGCATTTAACTGTTAGAATCAGTGAAATTGTAAACCCTTCACTTCTGTAACAATAATAATAATTTCGAAGTTTTACTTGACCTACGTATGAATAAAGTGACCAGGACAGTGTCAACGTTAATTTTACACTGAAGAGCCGAAAAAAATGGTTTAGGCGTGCGTATGCAAATAACAGGGATATGGAACCAATCAGAGTAACGCGATGCGGTCGGCAGGTAGATCAGTTACCGCTGCTACAATGGCAGGCTATCCAGATTTAAGTGAGTTTGAACGTGGTGTTACAGTCGGCACACGAGAGATGGGACATAGCATCTCCGAGGTAGCGATAACATTTGGATGTTCGCGTACGACCATTTCACGAGTGTACCGTGAATATCGGGAATCCGGAAAAAACATCACATTTTCGACATTGCTGTGCCCGGAAAAAGATCGTGAAAGAACGGGACAAACGACGACTGACGAGAATCATTAAGCGTGACAGACTGCAACCCTTTCTCAAATTGGCGCAGATTGGATTTGTGGACTGCCCTGCAGGATTCATGGTGTGGATTGCCTCCTGNTGGGGCCTTATTTCAGTAATGAAATAATAGCAGCATCACAGTCCAAGGTGAAAAAAATCCAATAAGAAATCGCCGAACCCAGTGATGGTCCATGGTTCTGAACTGGGTACTGCAAACACCTCATTGTACTGAACATGCAGCATCCCTCGTACCACCACCAGTGGCGAATGATTATCATGTGTGATGGCTACCGAGAACATCACGCCTTAAGTAAGGGTAACTGGAAATCAACGCTCACTTGTGGTCTCCAAACTTTAGTACATTGGTCATTTGTCCCCAGATAAATGCACTACTCGTCGCTAAACGCAATACATCACCAGCCCGTAATATTCCGTATTGCTCTCTTCTGACACCACATCAAACGCAGGCGATACTGTGAGGGCTTTGATGACACGACACATCAAGGTAGTCAACATTGCAGTTTTATCTGTGATAAACGTCTGATAATCCTTCTTGTAGAGATAAGGTGCTTCTTTCGAACTCCTCCAAATGCTCATATGGTTGCTTCGTACTTTTTCTCGACATGCCTGCCACACATTTATCACGCTCGGGAATTATCCTGCATGACACATCATACTTGATGTTCTGTAGGCCCTCTGCGTGCATGGTACTGCGGTAGCGCAGTTGTTAACCCACTCGCTTCCCACAAAGACGAGCCAGGTTCGTTTCACCAGAGGTCACGCTTGGATTTTCGCATGTTGGCAATGTAAAATACTCCAAGGAATTTAAGTGAGAATGCGAAATTAAGAATTTTCTGCGCGACATGTAGGGACATTTGTTATATGGCAGGTGAGACTTCAAACACGGCTTAACTGTATTGTTTTTGTAATGTCTCATGGTTTATCCCGCATGCATGGAGAATACACTAAAACAAAAATTTTGAACACTAGACGTATTTAAAGGTCCAAATTGAGAAACCATTTGGCTAATTTCGACCCACAGTTGCCTCAGTTGTACCTCAGAAGTACTACTATAAATAACATTAAAAAGAGCACAACAATAACATGGTAAATGAAACAAAATGTTACCAAAGTCTATTTGTAGTCTGCAAATAAATATGTTTTAATCCTGAGCCTCATTTTGGCTCATCGTGTGTGAACCCATTACCCACAGATCACACACTGGATCATGTCGTCTTCCATTACATCCTCAAACAGAATACAGAACCAGTTAACATCGTCGCCTTTGTGATTTTCCTCTTGTCCTTTAAAAAGGAAGTCTGTCTTTACTTTTTTTCAACTGAGGCCTACACATCGCGTGTTCTAATTTCCATTTGTATGTGCTGCTTGTATTTTTTTTTTTTTTTTGCGCTATTGTAAACCTGGATTTATTTACGTTGAACATAGCGTTTGCGGTAATTTTGGACTCAGCAACACGAACGAATAAAACCACTTTTTCTCTGCTATTTTTGCGTGTTAAAGTTGTGGGGTTCTTCACATTTTTCTGCGAAATCGAAGGCTAACTTTCGGAAAACCTTGATTGTGAACCAGAAAAACCTCTCCTCAATGAAGAGAATGTGTTTGACAATAATTTTATTATATCTCAGCAGAAGACGTTACCTGCCTACCAAAGGATTTCATTGTATTTGAGAACACGTTTTTACTATCAGCGTTTNAGAAGACGTTACCTGCCTACCAAAGGATTTCATTGTATTTGAGAACACGTTTTTACTATCAGCGTTTTTCTTTATTGTTGCTTTAGAGACGTCATTTACACGGGCGCACTCGTTGAGTACATAATAACCGTTCTTGTATGCTACTACGGCCATGTGAAAATTGTCCTTACTCCATTTCCCGTATGTGCCCCTTTTCGCCATCTTGTGAACCTAAACAGGAACATTGCCCCAACAAGTATTCAAACGAGAATATCAAAAATGTTTTAATCCTACATATTACCCAAATTGAACCAGTCATATTTAGGAAACACGGTTTGGTTCATTTTCGACAACTGGTCGCCGTAAGTGAAGAGATGCCGTTAAAGGTGTACACGAAATTCAGTAATAATTGTACAAAGTGTCCTTAGTAGCTGATTAAATCACTTGTAAACCATATTGCATCAAATTGGCTTATTGGATTATGTGCCATAGTAAAATAATAATAACAACACAACCTCTCAAACCAAGGGAACAGCGTTCCTGCTGTGTACAAGGGCTGAACCTCACTGATCACTGTGCCATGTGTCTTTGGAGGTATATACTATTAGTAGGCCCCCACTGAACGGTTTCGAATCTTCCCACGTTGTGAGAAACGAAGGTGGATCACTTTAACTGTCCAATATCGGTGACTTTCCCCTACAACCAGAATGAACATCTTTGCTCTCGATCATTATCATAGGTGGTGCGTGTACGTGCGAAGTTATTGTACGGAAATAGTATTTGTGCTATTGTATTGGCGATAAGTGCTGTTTGAATGCAAAAGGGATGGGGGATTGATCAGAATATTTAATGACCTATGGAGGGGGAAAAATGTTTTCAGTAAAACTGAATATATGATTTTGTGGAACAGNTAATGACCTATGGAGGGGGAAAAATGTTTTCAGTAAAACTGAATATATGATTTTGTGGAACAGTGTAATAATGACAGTACTTGTGCTGATGTCAAAGAAAATGGGAAAACATATACAGCAACAACGTGCAGTTATTTTAGACTTTAAATAATGGATTTTAAAATGGAATGCCAGATGTGCAATGTTCTTATGTGAGTTGAGTTTGTCTTGTGGACTGAGACTGATGGGTTAAAATATATATTGACAGCCTGACATTGCTATTTTAGCAGTATTTGTTCAGGTTCTTTTTTATACTGATCCTACTTCCAAATATAAGCCAAACTTAAAAAATTAATTATTATTATGTCTACACAAAGCACTCAGTGTTCTTTAAATATTGCTCTGTCAAAACCAAGTTTCTTCAGTCCGTGTAGGGCTGCGGGTTACTGAGCGGTTAGCCTGCTCGCCTCCCACCAACGCGAACTGGGTTCAATTCCCGGTCGGGTAACTCCCGGATTTTTGCATCTGGGAATCGTGGCGAACGATGCCGCTGGTCGGCGTGTTTTCTCGAGGATCTCCCGTTTCCCCCGCCCTTTCATTCCGGCGCTGCTTCATACTCACCTCTACCACCCTCATCGGCGCTCAAGACCTCGCTGTAAGAGCCGCCCAAATCTCTTCACTAACTCATTCAGTTCGTATGTGCAAATTAAGTTATTTTCACAATTGGAACTAAAATAACTTCAGTTGTGATTGACATCCCTGGCCAATAGTGTACGCTTATCAAGGTAATAGTAAGTGTAACGTGCGCTCATACTTAAAGAATAAAATAATATAGTATGTTATAGTATAATGAATAGAAATAAATACATTATCAATTATGCAAAGAGGTTCACTCATTGCCTAAAAAAAAAAAATATTGGGGATATGATCTTGTTTTGCATTTATGTTCTTCGCTTTATACTGAAATCTCGCCTAGCTGCCATTACTGAGCGATGTTGTTCCTCGCAGGTTGGCAATGCTCCGACTTGGGTTGCTGCTGGCTATGGTGGCTGCAATGCCGGCGCTGCCATCCCCGCCCTGTGGGTACGTGCTGGCGCAAGTGCAGTTCCTCCAGGACTACGCCTTGTGGCGTAGGTGGGAGCAGGCGGCGATATACATCCCCTCGGGCATGGGTGAGTTCTAGTCCGATCGACCGCAGTGACGGGGAAAGTCGCACAACATGTGTTATGTCACAGACTTAGACAACAAAACGTCAGTTGAGTGTGGGACAAGTGGGGGACGCCTACCACACGCAGATACTGCACAGTGCTATAGAGTAAAGGCTGTTCACGGTAAAGTGAGCGCTTTTAGAACAAACCTTTGAAAAATCCCACTGCGCCCTATCTCCATGTATATTAACGATAACACTGACTGGCATGTGACCATTGAAGTTGGTAACCACGGAGGAATAGTTGTTCCATGTCTTAACGTTGAATTCAAAGGGCTAGATATACATTTGTGAATACTGAAATTATTTCATTTACTTTCGGTTTTTAATGCATTTAACTGTCATAATTAGTGAAATTGTCAAAACCTTCACTTCTGTAATAATAACAATTTCGAATTTTTCCTTGACCTACTTATGAATAAAGTGATCAGGCCAGTGTCAACGTTAATTTTACACTGAAGAGCCGAAAAAACTGGTATAGGCGTGCGTATGCAAACAACAGGGGTATGGAACCAATCAGAGTAACGCGATGCGGTCAGCAGCTAGATCGGTTACTGCTGCTACAATGGCAGGTTATCAAGATTTAAGTGAGTTTGAACGTGGCGTTACAGTCGGCACACGAGAGATGGGACATAGCATCTCCGAGGTAGCGATAATATTTGGATGTTCGAGTACGACCATTTCACGAGTGTACCGTGAATATCGGGAATCCGGGAAAAACATCACATTTTCGACATTGCTGTGCCCGGAAAAAGATCGCGAAAGAACGGGACAAACGACGACTGACGAGAATCATTAAGCGTGACAGACGTGCAACTCTTTCTCAAATTGGCGCAGATTGGATTTGTGGACTGCACTGCAGGATTCATGGTGTGAATTGCCTCCTGCATACCTTCAGACATTAGTCCATGCCACGTCATCTTGCGGCACTTCTGCGTGCACGAGCTGGGCGGCAGGGGGGGGGGGCTACACGAGATTAGGCAGATATACCAGTTTTTTTGGCCCTTCAGTGTATATATGAAGTAAGAATACACTATGTGCATACAAATATATCGTATTCAGGGCTTTCAAAAGTATGCCGTTGTCCGTGAACAATCTATACATAATATTACAGCCACTTATATCGTGAACTCCAGCCGCACAGGCCAGGAACGCCGTCTGGCAATCAGCGCCCGGTAATCGACTTGCCAGCCAGCAGCCCGGCCAGTAGGGGACATTTCGCAGCATACAGTAACCAGTCAGAAACAAGGCCGGTTCCCTGAGCCTCACACAGCTAATAAGTAATTGTGTACGGTTTCATCAAGAGAACCGCCATAGTATTTCGTCTCTGTGTACTTATTTATTCAGTGACAAAACAGCGCCATGTTTAATAAAAATGGAGAATAGATGAACAGAACGTCATTACCACTTTGGAGATAATAGTTTATTTTCATATTGAATATAATTTTTCCCTGCGTTTATAATGATGACAAATTTCTTAACAGTAGGCTATGACGAGTTATTTACTACTGCCACAAAAGCGAGGTATGGAGCAGCGCCGGATTGCAAGGGTGGGGGAAAACTGGAAATCCCCGAGAAAACCCGCCAACCAGCGGCATCGTCCGGCGCGATTCCCACATGCAAAAATCCGGAGGTGACCTCCTTGGTGGAAGAAGAGCAAACTAACCACTACACAACCGCGGCCCCTCAAAGTGTTAAGACTTAATTTATTTAGTGTTGTGGAACGTACAGCATAACTTAAAGTAACAATTTTTAAACGTCCCAAGGTCACGTCAGACCGTAAGGGAGCTTTGCGACGGCGATGGAAAATACAGTAACAGANACAATTTTTAAACGTCCCAAGGTCACGTCAGACCGTAAGGGAGCTTTGCGACGGCGATGGAAAATACAGTAACAGAAACAAGTTTTGCGTGTGTTCTGTTTCCTCAGAATTTTAAGCGGTGAGTATTTAAATACAGCAATCTGTTCAGAAAAGATACAAAATTGTCGCTATAGTTTAAAATACATATTTACAGAATAATAAATACTGTAAATAAAGGGCAACTTACGGTGATTTTTGCTGACTTTGCCACTTCAACGACCGTATTTATGTTCCAATGACCAAATTTATAAACTGACTACAAAATACTGACTTTCATTTCTGTCGTCAGAAAAGATTTACATTGAAATATTCCATAGATTCTTAAAACCTAGAACAGACACAACTGCTTACAATGAGACCCGTAGGACAATATAATGAGTTATTTAAAGGGTGCTACCAGGTTTCGAAAAAAAAAATCGTGTAAAAATGTAAGACTTTTTATTTGAAGTGACTATTAATGGAGTTATGCACCGTAGAAATGGGAAAGGATTCCTCGATTACTTAAAAGTATGTGTACCTATTACAGATAGGAAGAGATCGAATGTGGACAGTGAGTAATTAAAAATAGGATGATCTCGGGAAATGCAGATAACATCCCGTCACAAACTAAATAAGAGAATGCCATTCTCTTATCGTACGAATTATTGTTCCATGAGAATATATATAAAATTTTCCATGACTTATTATTATTCACGATGTCCAAATCTACATAAAATATTGCCTTATAACACTCTTCTCCACTTAATTTGCAAGAAATAACCTCGCTCGTTCGGACTGCCACATAATGCGTAGGAACATTATTATTATGGGCTGCTCCCGGTTAGTTAAGCCCTTTTGGAATCAACGTTTTTAGAATTTCACTCCCCTCACATGCACGTAAGTGGGAATACTGACTGACATGTGCGTAGTCGAGTTCGCAAAGACGGAGGGAAAGTAGTTCCCTGTATTAACGTTGGATCTAAAGTGTTAGATAAATATTTGTGAACACTGAAATTATTTCGTTTGCGTTTTTTTTTTTAATTCAAAAAAGTATAAGAATGGCAAATTTGTGAAATATTTACTTTTCTAATAATTGTAGAGTTTTCCTTGACTGACGCATAATTGAAGTGAGCAGGCCCACGGCAACGTTAATTTTACACATGGCAGAAGAGTACAGAATGTGTATGCAAGCAGGTCTTTAGCGAGGCTTTCGAAAGTGTTCAATTAAGCATGGACAGCCTAGTGTNACAATTTTTAAACGTCCCAAGGTCACGTCAGACCGTAAGGGAGCTTTGCGACGGCGATGGAAAATACAGTAACAGTAACAAGCTTTGCGTGTGTTCTGTTTCCTCAGAATTTAAAGCGGTGAGTATTTAAATACAGCAACCCGTTCAGAAAAGATACAAAATTGTCGCTACAGTTTAAAATACAGTTTTACAGAATAATAAATATTGTAAATAAAGGGCAACTTACGGTGATTTTTGCTGACTTTGCCACTTAACAACGACCGTATTTATGTTCCAATGACCAAATTTATAAACTGACTACAAAATACTGACTTTCATTTCTGTCGTCAGAAAAGATTTACATTGAAATATTCCATAGATTCTTAAAACCTAGAACAGACACAACTGCTTACAATGAGACCCGTAGGGCAATATAATGAGTTATTTAAAGGGTGCTACCAGGTTTCGAAAAAAAAAATCGTGTAAAAATGTAAGACTTTTGAATTGAAGTGACTATTAATGGAGTTATGCACCTTAGAAATGGGTAAGGATTCCTCGATTACTTAAAAGTATGTGTACCTATTACAGATAGGAAGAGATCGAATGTGGAGAGTGAGTAATTAAAAATAGGATGATCTCGGGAAATGCAGATAACATCCCGTCACAAACTAAATAAGAGAATGCCATTCTCTTATCGTACGAATTATTGTTCCATGAGAATATATATAAAATTTTCCATGACTTATTATTATTCACGATGTCCAAATCTACATAAAATATTGCCTTATAACACTCTTCTCCACTTAATTTGCAAGAAATAACCTCGCTCGTTCGGACTGCCACATAATGCGTAGGAATATTATTATTATGGGCTGCTCCCGGTTAGTTAAGCCCTTTTGGAATCAACGTTTTTAGAATTTCACTCCCCTCACATGCACGTAAGTGGGAATACTGACTGACATGTGCGTAGTCGAGTTCGCAAAGACGGAGGGAAAGTAGTTCCCTGTATTAACGTTGGATCTAAAGTGTTAGATAAATATTTGTGAACACTGAAATTATTTCGTTTGCGTTTTTTTTTTAATTCAAAAAAGTATAAGAATGGCAAATTTGTGAAATATTTACTTTTCTAATAATTGTAGAGTTTTCCTTGCCTGACGCATAATTGAAGTGAGCAGGCCCACGGCAACGTTAATTTTACACATGGCAGAATAGTACAGAATGTGTATGCAAGCAGGTCTTTAGCGAGGCTTTCGAAAGTGTTCAATTAAGCATGGACAGCCTAGTGTNAGTACAGAATGTGTATGCAAGCAGGTCTTTAGCGAGGCTTTCGAAAGTGTTCAATTAAGCATGGACAGCCTAGTGTTTTAACGCAATCTGAGACTTGCTTAAGACTTAGCCAACGGAACATGTTTCTAGGGAAAGGTAGGGCGTGGTTCTACAAGACGTTACCCTCTACCTCCCTTCTCCTATTAGAAACGAGTACGTTGCGTAAAAGATATGTGAGTTATACGAATATTACTAGGACTGCTTTCTTTAAAAAAATCAGGACGAAATTCTGGTGGCGCTAGTCGCAAGTAAGTGGGTTAAGTGCTGGCGACGGTGTGCGAATTACGTAATTGGGGAAAGCAATCGATGCAGACTGCAGGTAGGTTATTTTTATGCGCAGTGAGAAAATAACACTTCCTAGTTCGACCAGTAGGCAAACTGCTAGAAGCAAACACAATGTCACGTGCAGTGGTAGAACGCGTGAAAGCGACTGTTGCCAAAGCGCGCTGCGTTCCCCATACAACTCCAACAGGTTTTCGACGGTTCAATGAACTATTCTGTAAGCACTGCCTAGTTTTCCAAGCCTATAGCGAACCCTCCCTCCACGCGTACACTTGATTACAACTGTCTTTATGTTGATCAAGTTGAATCGTAAAATTGTCGGGAGAATTGATGTTACTCCCACACAGATTATCACTTTGATGTGTGGCCACCAATTCGACTATTACACTTTCAAAAAGTTGATTTTAATTTTTCTTTTTCGTTGTCGAATTCAGTGTAAGTACTTCACCCTCTAAATTGTGGAAACGGCTGCAAATTACTGAAATAAAAATAAAATTACTGAACTAGAAATTATAACCAGCTAACTGATTATTGCAGTGGCTGGATTTCGACGATTCAATGGCGACTTCGCTGAATGCCACTGAATACCAATTCTCCGAGATGCTAAAATAATTCGCTGGGTGGTTCGGATTTATCAATACCTTTCGACGGCTTGTATCTTCCTCATTGTCATCCCTTGCTCGGGTTTACAGTGAAGTCTTTGTTTACGGTAAAATATGTGTGCAGTTCTTGGCAGGGATGTTTCGAGAATTTACTCAAGTGGAGTGGAGATATTCAGGCGGCTCTTAACATCGAAGTTTTGAGAGCCGATGAGGGTGAAGCGAAGTACGGAGCAGCGCTGGAACGAAAGGGTGGGGGAAACGGGAGAACCCGGAAAAACCCGCTGACCAGTGGCATCATCCGGCACAATTCCCGCATGCGAGGATCCGGGAGCGACCCCACAGGGAATCTAACCCGATTCGCTTAGGTGGGAGGCGAGCAGTCTGACACCTTCACCACCGCGCCCCTCTGAGGATTTATTCAATAAGTGCTAAATGAACAGAGATGAAGCTTCAGCTTATCCTCTGCTGATGGAGTCTGCAGCTCAGACACTTCGAGGTGCTCGCGACCCTAGAGAGAATATGGTGTAGAGTGCACAGTAAACATTGTCCGTGTTCCAACATTGAACAGCTCTTCTGCCAACAGTAATATCAAAACTTACGTGGATTGTATTTGAGGTTACGATACTGTTTATGTAAGCAAGTTCTTTGAAATGTATGTGCACCTCCTCTGACCTACACTGAATTTTTTTTTTTTCAAGTAAACTTCTTAGACTCTAATAGAAATTTTTAACCTACCCGTTGTATGCAAATAAATCATGTATCTCGCAGCAAATATTTGGGATGTTGACCTTCACTACTACAAAGTCGCTGACTTCCCTAAACATTTGACTCTTTCGTGAGCAAATGTAGGAACGCCACCAAATAATATATGTACTCTAAAAGCTGTTACTATTCGCGCCTTCTCACTATATAGTTGCTTTAAATCTACCCACTAAGAACTCATTCCCAAATTTGTACATCAGTATATATTTATATACTACATGAGTATGTATATACTACACGAGTACACACACACTACATCAGTGTATATATATATATACACACTGATGTAGAAAATTTGGGAATGAGTTATTAGAGCGTAGGTTTAAAGCAACTATAGTATACTCAAGTAATTCTGAGTATTTTATTCATGTAAAAGAGTGGGTTTTTTCATAGTCTATATGCAAACGAACTCGTTCGTCACTGTTGACCACGTGACTATCGACAGCTGTACTGGCAATTGGAGATTCAATTTTTGTGGCACGCGCAGAAGACGAAAATCGATATACCTCATATTTAGTCTACGTTCGTAACATCAAGGTAGAGCGAACTGTGTTTCCAACATAGCGGATTTCACGATATATTTGGCGGAATTTATACCCGATTATAGTTCACATATTTATTTGTCAGGCAACCAATTTTTTATTTATCACATAAAAAAATTATTATTTGTAAGATTTGTAATATTAAAATGTTTAAATTATTGGAAGTAAACAATTTGAAATTTGACGTCTGATCATTTTTTTAACATAATATTTAGAAAAAAATTTTCGGTGGCATTTTTTGTTACATTTGGCTGCATTTTCTAAGTGGGTTTTGGCAACACTCCTCAGAAACCCAGCCACAGAGTATATATGTTTCCGGGTCTTTGGTGTGCCCATTCNTAAATTATTGGAAGTAAACAATTTGAAATTTGACGTCTGATCATTTTTTTAACATAATATTTAGAAAAAAATTTTCGGTGGCATTTTTTGTTACATTTGGCTGCATTTTCGAAGTGGGTTTTGGCAACACTCCTCAGAAACCCAGCCACAGAGTATATATGTTTCCGGGTCTTTGGTGTGCCCATTCNAAGTGGGTTTTGGCAACACTCCTCAGAAACCCAGCCACAGAGTATATATGTTTCCGGGTCTTTGGTGTGCCCATTCTCTGATTGCTTGCGCGAGGCCCTGGGAAAGGGCCCTGTGTAAGTTATGATTGGGTAATGCGTGCTGCGGAAGGTTCGCTATTGGCTGGGCTTGTTGTGTTCTTCTTAAATTTTGCGCTAAGAAAATTTTTTTGCTAATATTATATAACTTTGAATTTATATCATAAAGTATTCTTACAGAGCTTGTGTGTTAGGAAACGGGTCATTGTTGTCGGAACCGAGGGATTGTTAGTATATACGGACGTCAGTGGTGATTTCAAGGCAAATAGTAAGTCACATGAGTTTCCTTAGCAGCGATCTGTGCCCGGGGAGTCAGCCAGTAACCAACCAAAATGTTCCAGAAGTACTGTCGCAAAGTTTGTGCATGTGAAGTAATGTAGTAAACAAGATGTTCTGGAAGGAATCGTATTGGTCACTCGATGTAGGAGGCACGCGCAGCGAAGGAGGGGAGAAGGAGGGCAGATAGCTAGGCGGCGGACACGCCAGGTCGTAGCTAGGCGTGCTTGTGAGATGGCGGGCTGGTAGCAAGCCAGCATTATGCAAAACTTGGTCATGTTCGAGCTTCCGACTTCTCTCTTGGCAGAACGTTCCTTCGTTCATAATTAATGGGTAATCAGNAAAACTTGGTCATGTTCGAGCTTCCGACTTCTCTCTTGGCAGAACGTTCCTTCGTTCATAATTAATGGGTAATCAGTTAAAAATGAAATGCTAGTAAATTGTATAATCGTGTAATGAAGAAATCAAGTCATGAATTAAAAAGATTGGCATTCCTCAGTGGTGGTTGGGTTATTGCCCTTAATCATCCTCACGACCCACGACGACAGATAAACTCTATCCCGGTATCCCTCCGGTAGGGATACAACAGGCTGCCGGATGGCGAGTAGGTCGCCAGGCGCTGATTACCGACCGGAGTTCCGACAAGTCGTCGGCCCGCGACGACAACTCAGCTGGCATGTACGGCTGTAGTTCGCGCGGAAATTAGCGGCAGTTTCGCTTCTGCTTTGTTATTTGCTGTGCTGCGCGGCGCAGCAGGCGCAGAAAGAAGCTTCGTCAGCGCTTGGCGGTGACGTCTCCGCACCGCACGCCCCCTGGCGGCGGCAAGCTCGCCCGCCGCCTGCCGTGACGTAACACGAGTTGTTACTGGCGCCGCGCCACGTCGCTTCGCGGAAGCCACGTGTAATGAGGTCAGCCTCACTCTATCTGGATCACCTGCCCTAAACATTGAAGAAAAATTGTCGAGTCTGCTGGTGAAGAGGCCACGGTGGTGTAGTGGTCAGGCTACTCGCCTCCCGCCAAGCAGAACCGAGCTCGATTCCTGGCGGGGTCGCTGACCGGATGCTCGCATGTGAGAGTCGTGCTGGGTGATGTAGCTGGTCGGCGAGTTTTTTCTGAGATCTCCCGTTTCACCCTCATCGGCTCTCAAGACATCGATGTTAAGAGCCGTTCAAATATCTATCTCCACTCCAATTGCTGTTACAAGAACTTTGCAGTAAAATATGTTTAGTGTAAAAAGGAGCGTTGATCATATATTTTTTTCAACCAACTAATAATTTGTTCAAAAGCTCCAAGCAAGTATTATCTTGAAATTTGCTCTTACTAATTACGCACTGGATAACGAAATTAGTTTTTACTGAATTCGGATTATGATTGCATCTCCATTGCCTACAATGACTACGAAAAGAGTAAAAAAAAAAAAAACGAAGAACACAAATTATGGATGAGGAAAACAAATGCAACAACTAATTAGCCTGCTTACCTCTAANAGATTATGATTGCATCTCAATTGCCTACAATGACTACGAAAAGAGTAAAAAAAAAAAAACGAAGAACACAAATTATGGATGAGGAAAACAAATGCAACAACTAATTAGCCTGCTTACCTCTAAACGGGTGCAAATAAATTTTAGTGAAGTTCTTAGAAGCTTAGATGGTAGGTAGGCGTTGACGTCTCATTGGCAGCAGTATCATCAGAGATGAACCCATAAACATGTGAAACAGTACCAAGACAATTAAAATACCCGGGATTCTAATTCAGAAAAACTCGTAAAATTAAGCTAGCGTGCAATCAACTGTATCATCGAGATAGGATTCGGAACATCAACTTCGGATATTATCAGTCTAATGTTTTCAATTATAGGTTTCACTAACGTGAAATATTTACGCGGCCATCATTCTGAAAACAAGTGCCTGATCCACAAAACACACACGTTTACTTGGCCTACCATAATGCCACTTGTTTGAAAAAATTGTTGGAAATCGGTTGATCGGTCTCCTAGATATGGCATAAATACTTTTTTTTAACACGGATATCTTATAAAACTGCCTAAAAGGAGTTTCTGTATGGGATGTTTCTAATAGATACTATCAGCATAAAAATTAGACTGAATATGGTTAAATTGTTAAATAGGTATGCCAAATATAACTAAATATTTATATGGCCGCCATTTCTAAAATCAATGTCTGGACATATTTTAAAAAAATGTAACTTTGCATGGCCTTCTGTAGTTGTGCAAAATTCGGTAGAAATTAGTAGAATTGTCCCGGAAATATGGCAAAATGTTCGATTTACTCTACTGACACTATTTTGCAAAAAATTCGGCAAAAGAGGATCTAATAATGCTTCTAATTAATGCGGTTTGCATACAAAATTCGGTTGAATTGTTTGGAACGTTTCATAGATATAACAAATTAATAGTAATTATTTATATAAACCCCATTAAAACATGCCTGCCGCATATAAAACATGTTAATTTACATACCCTACTGTAGCAATATTTCGTCAAATGTTTCTATGAATCTGTGGATTGGACCTCGAGATATGGCATAAAACCTCCATTGTTTATGTGACGGTCTTCATAAATGGAGGGCGAAACTTTTCGCACATTCCATGATTGTCATAGATAGCATAAACAAAATTAAATCTAAATTTGTTACATAGTTTCCTAGATATAGCACACAAAGCTAAAATGTTTGTATATGTGTCATTCAGGAAATAAGATACTTACACACTTAAAACACATAAATTAATATGACCTACCACAGTAAAACTTCTTTGCCAAATTTGAAAGAAATCGGCTGATTGTTTCTCGAGATACGACATAAAAATGGTGCTATTACATGTAGAGCTATTTACAAAATAGTGGAGAAATAAGGCTTTGCATAGACAATATTGATGAATATAATTTGTACTGTCATCATGCAAAAATATGTTGAAATTTATTTTGTAGTTTCGTAGATAAAAAATTCTGAGAAAAATTTGTATATGACCGCCATTAAAAAATATATATGTCTAACCCTCTTAAAGTTTATCAGTTTACATGGCTTGCTATGAGTGCTACTTATTTGCCAAATTTGGTATAAATCGGTTGTTTTTCGGAGATATCGCGTAATGTTAATGTCATGTGACACTGTTTTACAAAATGGTGGACAAAATAGATTTTATGTTTACACGTTAAACGGTTGTAATATATACAACCTGCATACAAAGTGCCATTGGTTTTAATTACGTGGTTTCGACGATATAACATACAAAACTAAAATTGCTATAGGTCCACCATTTTGAAAATAAGTGCATAATTAACTTTAACTCCTAACATTACCTGGCCTAACATGGTACTACATACGTGCCAAATGTGGCGAAAATTGGTTGAGTAGCTTTCCAGACATAATCTATAAGCTTTATTTTTTCATGTAGCGCTATCTTCCAAAATGGATAACCAATTACAATAACCGTCTCTGAATTGATTTCTTACTACTTGCGCTGCCATCATACAGAATTTGGTTTCAATCAGTTAAATGGTTTCCAAGATATCACATATTATCAAAAAAGAATTGATGACCGCCATTTTGGAAGTAAGTGCACAGCGTAGTCGAAAACTATAACANCGTTGACGTCTCATTGGCAGCAGTATCATCAGAGATGAACCCATAAACATGTGAAACAGTACCAAGACAATTAAAATACCCGGGATTCTAATTCAGAAAAACTCGTAAAATTAAGCTAGCGTGCAATCAACTGTATCATCGAGATAGGANAAATACCCGGGATTCTAATTCAGAAAAACTCGTAAAATTAAGCTAGCGTGCAATCAACTGTATCATCGAGATAGGATTCGGAACATCAACTTCGGATATTATCAGTCTAATGTTTTCAATTATAGGTTTCACTAACGTGAAATATTTACGCGGCCATCATTCTGAAAACAAGTGCCTGATCCACAAAACACACACGTTTACTTGGCCTACCATAATGCCACTTGTTTGAAAAAATTGTTGGAAATCGGTTGATCGGTCTCCTAGATATGGCATAAATACTTCTTTTTAACACGGATATCTTATAAAACTGCCTAAAAGGAGTTTCTGTATGGGATGTTTCTAATAGATACTATCAGCATAAAAATTAGACTGAATATGGTTAANCTGCCTAAAAGGAGTTTCTGTATGGGATGTTTCTAATAGATACTATCAGCATAAAAATTAGACTGAATATGGTTAAATTGTTAAATAGGTATGCCAAATATAACTAAATATTTATATGGCCGCCATTTCTAAAATCAATGTCTGGACCTATTTAAAAAAAATGTAACTTTGCATGGCCTTCTGTAGTTGTGCAAAATTCGGTAGAAATTAGTAGAATTGTCCCGGAAATATGGCAAAATGTTCGATTTACTCTACTGACACTATTTTGCAAAAAATTCGGCAAAAGAGGATCTAATAATGCTTCTAATTAATGCGGTTTGCATACAAAATTCGGTTGAATTGTTTGGAACGTTTCATAGATATAACAAATTAATAGTAATTATTTATATAAACCCCATTAAAACATGCCTGCCGCATATAAAACATGTTAATTTACATACCCTACTGTAGCAATATTTCGTCAAATGTTTCTATGAATCTGTGGATTGGACCTCGAGATATGGCATAAAACCTCCATTGTTTATGTGACGGTCTTCATAAATGGAGGGCGAAACTTTTCGCACATTCCATGATTGTCATAGATAGCATAAACAAAATTAAATCTAAATTTGTTACATAGTTTCCTAGATATAGCACACAAAGCTAAAATGTTTGTATATGTGTCATTCAGGAAATAAGATACTTACACACTTAAAACACATAAATTAATATGACCTACTACAGTAAAATTTCTTTGCCAAATTTGAAATAAATTGGCTGATTGTTTCTCGAGATACGACATAAAAATGGTGCTATTACATGTAGAGCTATTTACAAAATAGTGGAGAAATAAGGCTTTGCATAGACAATATTGATGAATATAATTTGTACTGTCATCATGCAAAAATATGTTGAAATTTATTTTGTAGTTTCGTAGATAAAAAATTCTGAGAAAAATTTGTATATGACCGCCATTAAAAAATATATATGTCTAACCCTCTTAAAGTTTATCAGTTTACATGGCTTGCCATAGTGCTACTTATTTGCCAAATTTGGTAGAAATCGGTTGTTTTTCGGAGATATCGCGTAATGTTAATGTCATGTGACACTATTTTACAAAATGGTGGACAAAATAGATTTTATGTTTACACGTTAAACGGTTGTAATATATACAACTTGCATACAAAGTGCCATTGGTTTTAATTACGTGGTTTCGACGATATAACATACAAAACTAAAATTGCTATAGGTCCACCATTTTGAAAATAAGTGCATAATTAACTTTAACTCCTAACATTACCTGGCCTAACATGGTACTACATACGTGCCAAATGTGGCGAAAATTGGTTGAGTAGTTTTCCAGACATAATCTATAAGCTTTATTTTTTCATGTAGCGCTATCTTTCAAAATGGATAACCGATTACAATAACCGTCTCTGAATTGATTTCTTACTACTTGCGCTGCCATCATACAGAATTTGGTTTCAATCAGTTAAATGGTTTCCAAGGTATCACATATTATCAAAAAAGAATTGATGACCGCCATTTTGGAAGTAAGTGCACAGCGTAGTCGAAAACTATAACAGTCAGGAGTCCTTACTGAGTACTATTTGTGTACCGAGTTTGGTGAAATTAGGATCAAGTTTTCAAAAATTGAAATTAATAAAAAAGGGGAGGGGGGACATACACTCGCGGTCACACCTACATACACACACAAACACACATACAGGAAAGTGTTCTATAAACCTTTCTTTCCTTTGGAAAGTATGNAAGGGGGGGGACATACACTCACGGTCACACCTACATACACACACAAACACACATACAGGAAAGTGTTCTATAAACCTTTCTTTCCTTTGGAAAGTATGCTAATAAAAATTAGATAATATAAATAAACACACATATGGAACAAGAGACAACGATCCAGTTAGACAAATACCGAAACAGAAAAAAAATAAGACAACACAATAATGATAATCCGAATTCAGTTTCAACACACCATTGCTATTAAACTTAAAAAATAATTTTTTACAGCTGCGAAACAGTACCGCTGGGTTGACGTGATGTATTTCGTTTGTCGGGACCGCATCATCGTACTACGAACGAATTAGTTCGTTAAAACAAATTCGCAACTAAGTCAAACAGGTGTGTAAATGGGTCCAATATATATTCCCTCAATGTAGGTTGCTGTGACTGTGAAATGAAATTACAACTATCGTATTTTCTCATTTCGGAGTTGTCTAAATACGCTATTTGTAAATACGCACTCTTCCATTTTAAGTTACGGAGCTATTTTAGCCGTCCAACTACAGTATGTCATGACTTTTTACAAAAAGCTACAAATTTCATTTGACAGCTCCCAGAACAGTTAATTAGAACATCTTAGAAATGACGAAGCAGATAAAATCCTAGTTCCGTGCTTGCGTCGGACCAGGAAACGTGGCTTCTGTGCTATTAAAACGTAAAATGTTTTCCGACTTAGTTTTGTGAGCTTTCTGACAACGTATTATTTTTTCGTGCTACTCAAAAGGTCTGCCATGCAGACACTTGTTTCTACGAAAACACAATTGATTCACGCTATGTTCTGGAATAATAGGTCGTAACTCGACTTAACATCCGAAAATATTGCTTTTCCCCAACGCTAAACAAATATTCGAGCGCATCGTTCCACGTGTAACCTCTGGATCTAAATTAGTTATATAAAAGTATTCGATATATTATCTTCATTGGGAATATTTACATGTATCGGTACGTTACAGTAAATTACATATGAGAATCACCTTAAATAATTCAAATCAAAATTTCACAATTTCCTCATGCGATAGTTCTTATTTGCGACTTTAACAGAATCTCAAGTTAATTTTACTTATATAAATACACAAAAATAGTTCATTATTACAAAACAAAGAAAACGTGTAAATTACTAACTCTTGCAGNTATAGTTCATTATTACAAAACAAAGAAAACGTGTAAATTACTAACTCTTGCAGTTTTGAAGTCTTAATCTTACAGTATATATTAGTTTCAACTTTAAAATTATTCTTTTATCAGTTAACTGTAAACATTTTTATTTAACATGTTTCCTATATAGAGATACCNTTTCAACTTTAAAATTATTCTTTTATCAGTTAACTGTAAACATTTTTATTTAACATGTTTCCTATATAGAGATACCACACATCCCACATTCAACACTTTTGCTGAAAATGCGTGATATAACACACTTGATGTTAACAATTACCACAATTTTAAGAAATACAGTATACAAATGACATAAATGAAACCCCCGACAGTAATATACATCTCCACATACCACCAAGAACGCCATTGTGCTGTTCAGTTATGACATAATTTCTAAAGTTAAGTAATTATTGTAACACACAAATGTTAAAAGAGGCCAAAGTAACAAACAGATCACGGTTTCGGTTGGTTGCTTGCTGTTGAATATTGAGAAGGAATACAAAATGAACAGTGATATCGATTACTCTGACACCAAACGAATGGTCTTTACGAGTGTTCCAAACATTCCATAACACACAACACATGATACATACGAGTAGAACAATTTGAAAAGTTTCAGACTACCGCCACCTAGGGCTTTCAAGCCTGCGCGAAATAATACTGAACGCAACGTAGTAGTAATTCAAATGAATGGTAAAGAAAACAATATTGGAATTCTACATAATTATGACCTTCCCTGTTTTGATATGTCAATCGGAAAACTGGCCATTACGTAGACCCGACCATACGATAACTGAGTCGGCAGAAATTATATTTCTAAGGTATTTCCATAATCTAGTTGGCGAGATGAATTAAGCAACCTCACGTGCAAGAAATAATTTGAAAAGTTCTAACCTAAATAAGGGAATAAATACATATTCATAATNAATTAAGCAACCTCACGTGCAAGAAATAATTTGAAAAGTTCTAACCTAAATAAGGGAATAAATACATATTCATAATAAATCCGATCAATCACAAGTTATGATCTGAAAATAATTTTTTACCCGAGCCAGCCCGCCTTAATTACCATTACACTGCTAATGGTAGCTATCCTCTTTGTTAATTACATTAAAAAAATTATTTCAGTATATCATATAATGGAACAATTTACACAAACTGTGCTTCAAACATTGCAAGATAAATTAATTTTCGGATGGACNCAGTATATCATATAATGGAACAATTTACACAAACTGTGCTTCAAACATTGCAAGATAAATTAATTTTCGGATGGACGAATGTGTTCGTATTTAAATTCCTTACTGCTATAATTAATTAAATTATCGGTGGTAGAAACGCAAGCTGTAATAGCTCAGCTGGGAGAGCGTTAGACAGAAGATCTAAAGGTTCCTGGTTCGATCCGAGGTATCGGCAGTTATTTTTACGATATCGTTTGTACGTATGTGATATCAATGAAGTTATTACTAACTCTGAACTGGTATTGTACCTGCCACATCGTTCTAGCGCACGTATCTTTTGGTGTCCGTTTTTTGTGTTTCGTGTTAAATAAGCCTACTTAATAAATAAAAAAAATACATATTATTTATAATCTCATGTTTTCAGACAATAAATAAAAATTATTAGGACTAGTTAGTTACTGATCTATACTATGCTAATTACGTTTAAAATCCGCCATACCAAACGGTTAAACATAAGTATATATTTGTCGCATACTGGATAGAAATCTTTAAATAATAATAATAACNCCGCCATACCAAACGGTTAAACATAAGTATATATTTGTCGCATACTGGATAGAAATCTTTAAATAATAATAATAATAACACTTAAAGGTTTAGTTTGCTGAATTAAAGAACTTAGCAGTTGTGCATGGAATTTATATACTTAATAGGTAACAATAATTTATGGTTTACTAAACTGTAAACGCTAATTACACGTGGCCACAGGCACATCGTAAATTATATCGCTTAAAGTAATTTACACTTACGGTAAAACTTAATGGTATTGTGGATAAGAGTGCTTTGGCTAGAAGAAGATGATGAGCGATAAAGAGAGGTCGAAGCGGAAGACGATTTATAGCTCCGATATAATATTTACCCACGCCAGCCTGGGTGAAAACCCACAATTGCCTGCTTCGTAAGGGCCTTTCGTTGTCGATTCGTCTAGCCAGTTTTGCAGGAATTGGACTCGTCAGGAGCTAGTCTGGTGCTCAGTCAGTCTCGCCAGGAACCAGTCTGGGGTGGAGTTAGTCTTGGGTGGAGTCAGTCGTTGGCTAGGATGGTTAGTCGGTAAGGCCTTTTGTCCTCTTGTTGTGACCAGCTAGTAATGGACAATTGTATGGACTGTGATTTTTTTCGATTTTTCGAGTTCAATGTTATTGGGGTCAAGGTCAAGATCAGAAACAACAAAAATGGTGGCTAAATCGACAGCTCCTCTGGCGGCGAAATCGATATTTAATACACTAGCATCACCTTGGTGAATAAAAGGGAAACAAATTACAAACGAATAAACGAATATGGTGGGTGGAGTGCATTTGACAGAATGAGCATTGGTGATCGGGTAAGGGAGGGGAATATTAATACAATGTGATTGATTGGAGGGGGTCGTCTGGCTGCTGGACGTGGTGCTGAGGGAACCTCCGGAAATGTAAATTTTTTAAAATGACTTTTTATAATAATTTTTTTATATTTAAAAACCAATTTTAAAAATAATTTTTAGTAATAAAATTACAATTATTTACTAAAATCATTTTTTTAAATATTTGTTCAATTTTTTTAAAATAAAATGTTTATATATTAATGGGAATTTTTCATATTTGAGAGATAAGCGGAATTTTTTTGGTTTTTGAAGGTCAAAGGTCACCAGGCTAAGTTCAAAGGTTAAGGTCACCTGAATCCAATATGGTGGTTTGGTGACGTAATGACATGTCGACTAATTTGCCTCTCGGTTCCTTTCCCTGGTACTCTTCAAGCCTAAACATTCCAAACTTTTATTTTATAAAATTTTTTTATAAATTTTTAGAATATATTTTTTGTAAATACTTGTAAATTTCTAAAAGTTAAAAAAAAAAAATTTGTTTTATTTTGGAATTTTTGGAATTTGTGGAGTTTATGGTCATTAAAGGTCAACAGGTCAAGGTCAAAGGTTGNTTTGTTTTATTTTGGAATTTTTGGAATTTGTGGAGTTTATGGTCATTAAAGGTCAACAGGTCAAGGTCAAAGGTTGCCGGATCAATGTTACCGAAACCCAACATGGTAGTTGGTTGACGTAATAACATGGCAACCGGTTCGTGCCTCGTCTCCTTTCCCAATTCCCTTATATGCCCAAACATTCGAAATTCAAATTTTTTATTAATTTTTATATACATTTTTAATATATATTTGTTTTATTTGTATGAAATATTTTTAATGAATTTTTTTTTTATTTGTTGTGATTTTTGTTATTTTTGGGGTTTTAAGGTCAAATGTTACTGGCGTCAAGGTCAAAGGTTTATGTCACGACATTCAACATGGCGGACAATATAACCGCTGGTCGACTGGAATGGCAGAGCATGAACAGCTCCAACGCTTCGGCCAGACGCCATTGGCCCCGACTCGCCATTTTCATTCTACTCATAGTAAACGTCAACGTTGTCTACACATAAAAGACTATATCCGCCATATTTACATGTAAGTTTAGGCAAATTGGTATCTTCTTTCATCGCCCAAATATTTGAAACGATGAATACAAAAATTGGTACAAGCAGAGTCACAAACTATATTATCACTTCACTTAGAATTTTCCGACATAGATAATCTGTGTATATGCATTTGTAACGAGTATTTCGATATTTATATACACTGGTTGAACGTAGAATAAAAATTCAGTAATTTCACAATAAACTAAAAACGCATAATCCTCTATATTTGTGACGCCTTAAAATAATACTATCTTTTTATCTACTACTGATAATAAGAGTAATTTTCTATGTTTTGACACACGTAATCACGTAATTTTGAACTCTTTATTGTTTGTTTATATGTGCAGCTACCGTTTTAATTACTGTTTTTAAATGATTTTATTTTGATGACAAGTATGCGTAAACTCGAAATTTTAGTGATAATTATTATTTTTGTAAGTCTTTCTGAATTGTTACAAAAGGTTTATGGACGGAGATCACGAGCTAAGAGCAATGTGTTATTTTGGTCGTCATGGTAACGTATGACGTGATGCGTAATATGTGTTGCAGCCTTCTCGTGATTGGCGCTAGGTATGAAAGTGACGCTTTATGTAGTTGAGTGGGGATTTTAGCCATCTTGTTTCTGCCAGGCAGGACGCCGACGCAGTGGGTTTCGGCCTCGTAGGCTTTTTATTTGATTTATTAATTCTCCAACGAGTAAGTCATTTTAATAAAGGCTGGCCGATAGGGGGTGAAAACGTGCACCAGTTTCATACAAGAAGTAAGTATGTACGCGCTTCCTACGCGGTTATTTGTTTAATTCAAGTAGGAACTACCGCACAGTGTTAATTTGGCACTGAATGAACTGTAACAAGCCAGATACCTTGATTATGGAAGATGCTGCAGACGTCACAGGCATTAACGAGAATGCCTAGCGAGCCGAGTCTACGTGATTTCTGCAAGATTCTGCTACGAAATAATATTTTCATCTAACTAATGAAAGTTTTCGACCGCAAAGGCCACTTTGAAATTTATTTAATTAATTTACGGAAATTTATTTGAAGCGTCAGAGACGCCATCTTGGACACTATTTATTTGAGTTGCTCGACATTTGCCTTCAAAGTTTCTCATGTTCGCCGGAGCAAGTTTGAAAAAAAATATTTAATTATTTTTATTTTTCAAGATTTAAAGGACTTAACAAGTAATAATTTAATTTGAATTTTAAAAAGCTGCAATTACGAGAAAGACTAAAGTTACTGTAAGGCCATACAAATCCAAGCTCAAATTAAAGGTTATACTGATAGTATATTGGTTTTTAGAACAGATCATTTACTCATTAAATTACTGGTGTCAGAATTAAATAGTTTCATTAAAATTAAAGGTTCGCATATTTTCTTTATCTCTATGTGGATATTTTTATTTCTGTAGCTTGCTGTAGATCGTCTCTCTATTCTCCCCAGTGGACATGCATGTTGCTTCCAGTGAACTGAGACTATCTGTGGACTTGGTTTCTGAGACGCGCATTCATGGTAAGGCATGCGTAAGTGGTTTTACGTTGCTGCAAAATAATTCTGCCCTGTTGAGTCGTGCTTATACAAACTCCAGGTCAGAACTCAGTGTTAGGTATTGAGAAGTCAACCAGTCCAACCCAATCTTTCATACAATTTTATATTCTGTATTAACGCCACAGCATCAGGTGGTAAGCACGTTGTATGAAGTTTGGCCTAGTAAATAGTTTTATTTGCTCGTAAAATGTTTTGATATTTCGTATTTTTTAACTTTAGATTATTGCATGTGTACTATAATAATAATCGTATATAATTTTTATTACCTACTAAACCTATATACATTAAAATAGCAATATTGATATTACTATTTGAATTATTGCCTGTAATCATTTTTGCGTGTCTGAAAATTAAGCTGTCACAACCGTATAAAGTGCAAGAAGTTCAACTTAATCTGTTTTAACTGTTCGTAACGTATGATTTAGATACTGATAATGCCATCATGTCAGTGTGTTAAGTTGTGTTCTTTTCTATCGGGTTTTCACTGATAGTGATTTTTGTATCAGTGCCGCCCTATAATAGATATCTCGGGTTTATTGCTTGAACTAAAATTATTAAATGTTGCAGTAACGACACCAGCTTTTTAACGTTTTTTTTTTTAATTCACAGAAGAATTTTTTGCACTTAGCCCGACTGATATTTCTTAGTTGTAATTTAATATGCACTATTTTATACTCATGGTAAAATTTTTCGATATTTTCAGAACTGAAAGTGAGATATCAACTACTTAATCTCATGTCGGAATTTACTTTCTCCTTTTTCTCTTTAAAATGTGAATTTAGTGGAAAAAAATTTTATAGTAGGCTAGAGCTAGAAAACTTGTTTCTGATAAACAGTTGGATGTTTGTACTTTGGTAGTGCCTCGTGTGTTTCCGGGTTTGAGCAGGATAATTTAAATGAACACATATTGCTATTTGTCNAGGTTTATGGACGGAGATCACGAGCTAAGAGCAATGTGTTATTTTGGTCGTCATGGTAACGTATGACGTGATGCGCAATATGTGTTGCAGCCTTCTCGTGATTGGCGCTAGGTATGAAAGTGACGCTTTATGTAGTTGAGTAGGTATTTTAGCCATCTTGTTTCTGCTAGGCAGGACGCCGACGCAGTGGGTTTCGGCCTCGTAGGCTTTTTATTTGATTTATTAATTCTCCAACGAGTAAGTCATTTTAATAAAGGCTGGCCGATAGGGGGTGAAAACGTGCACCAGTTTCATACAAGAAGTAAGTATGTACGCGCTTCCTACGCGGTTATTTGTTTAATTCAAGTAGGAACTACCGCACAGTGTTAATTTGGCACTGAATGAACTGTAACAAGCCAGATACCTTGATTATGGAAGATGCTGCGGACGTCACAGGCATTAACGAGAATGCCTAGCGAGCCGAGTCTACGTGATTTCTGCAAGATTCTGCTACGAAATAATATTTTCATCTAACTAATGAAAGTTTTCGACCGCAAAGGCCACTTTGAAATTTATTTAATTAATTTACGGAAATTTATTTGAAGCGTCAGAGACGCCATCTTGGACACTATTTATTTGAGTTGCTCGACATTTGCCTACGGAGCCGTTCAAAGTTTCTCATGTTCGCCGGAGCTAGTTTGAAAAAAAAAAATTCATTATTTTCAATTTTTCAAGATTTAAAGAACTTAACAAGTAATAATTTCATTTGAATTTTAAAAAGATAAAATTACGAGAAAGACCAAAGTTACTGTAAGTCCATACAAATCCAAGCTCAAATTAAAGGTTATACTGATAGTATATTGGTTTTTAGAACAGATCATTTACTCATTAANACAAATCCAAGCTCAAATTAAAGGTTATACTGATAGTATATTGGTTTTTAGAACAGATCATTTACTCATTAAATTGCTGGTGTCAGAATTAAATAGTTTCATTAAAATTAAAGGTTCGCATATCTTCTCTATCTCTATGTGGATATTTTTATTTCTGTAGCTTGCTGTAGATCGTCTCTCTATTCTCCCCAGTGGATATGCATGTTGTTTCCAGTCAACTGAGACTATCTGTGGACTTTGTTTCTGAGACGCGCATTCATGGTAAGGCATGCGTAAGTGGTTTTACGTTGCTGCAAAATAATTCTGCCCTGTTGAGTCGTGCTTATACAAACTCCAGGTCAGAACTCAGTGTTAGGTATTGAGAAGTCAACCAGTCCAACCCAATATTTCATACAATTTTATATTCTGTACTCACGTCACAACATCAGGTAGTAAGCACGTTGTATAAAGTTTGGCATAGTAAATAGTTTTTTTTGCTCGTAAAATGTTTTGAAATTTCGTATATTTTAACTTTAGATTATTGCATGTGTACTATAATAATAATCGTATATAATGTTTATGACCTACTAAACATATATACATTAAAATAGCAATATTTATATTACTATTTTAATTATTGCCTGTAATCATTTTTGCGTGTCTGAAAATTAAGCTGTCACAACCGTATAAAGTGCAAGAAGTTCAACTTAATCTGTTTTAACTGTTCGTAACGTATGATTTAGATACTGGTAATGCCATCATGTCAGTGTGTAAAGTTATGTTCTTTTCTATCGGGTTTTCACTGATAGTGATTTTTGTATCAGTGCCGCCCTATAATCGATATCTCGGGTTTATTGCTTGAACTAAAATTATTAAATGTTGCAGTAATGACACCAAGTTTTTAATGTTTTTTTTTTAATTCACAGAAGAATTTTTTGCACTTATTACATAAAATAATCTAGTTACGGGATTAGCCCGACTGATATTTCTTAGTTATAATTTAATATGCCCTATTTTATACTCATGGTAAAATGTTCGATATTTTCAGAACTGAAAATGAGATATCAACTACTTAATCTCATGTCGGAATTTAATATCTCCCTTTTCTCTTTAAAATGTGAATTTAGTGGAAAATTTTATTATAATAGGCTAGAACTAGAAAAAAATTTTCTTATAAACAGTTGAGTTTTTGTACTTTGGTAGTGCCTCGTGTGTTTCCGGGTTTGAGCAGGATAATTTAAATGAACACATATTGCTATTTGTCNTTTGTACTTTGGTAGTGCCTCGTGTGTTTCCGGGTTTGAGCAGGATAATTTAAATGAACACATATTGCTATTTGTCGGTCAATAACGCTTCTTTGAAAACGATGGTTTTATAATGTACTTGACAAATACTTGAGTTGACAGCATGGCGACGCACATCAAGAGCCTGCTTTTCATTGTGCCGGTTATTGAAGCCAGTGTTGTAAATAAGAAAGTTTTCACAAGAGTCCATCACACATTTCTACGAAAAAAAATTTTTGCGTTTTTCTTTTCTCGGAAGGGATGTGCCCGGACTTGACACAATATGACACGACTACGAGAAATCAAAGCTGTACTGGAATAGTCGTGGAAGTAGGCCACCCAGATGCCACATCAGCTGACTGGAGGGCCATTGTCAGGGATTTTACTCTGTGCTTAAGTATTTCGCTTTCGTCTAGCCGAGGGGGCCGCGGTGGTGTAGTGGTTAGACTACTCGTCTCCCACCGATTCATGGCGTGGTCGCTCCCGGATTTTTGCATGTGGTAATCGTGCCGAACGATGTCGCTGGTCGGCGGGTTTTCTCGGGGATCTCCCGTTTCCCCCTTAACGCTCACCTCGCTTCACCCTCATCGGCTCTCAAGACCCCGATGTCATGGGCCACCCCTATATCTCCACTCGTCAGCCAACAAACCTAGATACTTAATGCAATAGCATGCCCGTTAAATACCATGCATCAAACACTTCATAGCATCAAAATTAGTTTTTTTTATATTATGAATTGTCTGTACAACGATTAACGTTACATCTTATATGTTACTTCTTAAGATTATGTATATCTTTATGTATTTTTCACAAATACTTTATTTAAAAAACAATAGTTTATTGTTCCCTATAATGTACCGGGAACCAGAATTCATAGGTCCGTCTGAATACTTTAAATAAGCAATACTTCATATATCCTAATTATATTGCATTATTTGATATGTTTTTCTTAAATGTAATAAAAAATCAGAATAACAGAATTTCATCTCAATCGTATGCATGGTTGCACAGGTAAGTACTTCCATAAGTAATTAAGCTCCGGCTAGATTTAATTCTAGAGTATTACCTTATCAGACCTCTGACGTGCAATTGGACACAAATTACAAAATAATTCCCAGTTTTAATTATTATTAAATCAACTTACCAACCAAGTGGCAGAGATAACAGTTGAAAACAATATTTATGCATATTAAATCATATTCAATATGTTATCAAATTGTAGTAAGCCATGAATATTAAAATAAAACTTTATTTTCATTCAGTGAAAATAAACTGCTGTCTTCCAAAAGTCAACTAACTCCCTGGAAAACCCATGCACCGGTGGTTGGCTCACAGAATAAAAATGAATGATTTATCAAATATAATGAAAATAATCATTATCTGGATAAAACGGCGCTGCAAATAAAAATTGCATGAAATTAACCTGCCTATTTCGGCTTACAAAAAATATTAATTTAGTTGAAGTATGTTGCAATAAGCACCACAGGACGCGAGAATGTGGCATAACAATAGTTACAACTAAACTTTTATTGTAATTTAAGTAAATCTTTAAAACACGATTTGTGAGAAAAAGGGAATACCTTTATCCCTCTTCAATACCTATATGTACCAAAATGCATACAATAAATATGTTTTAACGATAGCACTTTTATTGCAGTTTTGAATTTTAATAAACAATTTGGATTAAATCCTCATTATAAAAGTATTATAAATACATGTACCTGAAGTTCAATATTTCTTTTACGTTATTTTGCACATACAATTAATCTTGTTGCTGTCAAGAAAAATGTGATGGTATTACAACAGTCTTTATGCATACTGACATCTTTATAAATGTAATATAACATAATTAATGTGAACTAACTGGTTATTTGTCCGTATAAATAAGTACTTTAATTTAGAGCATGAACTTACTTTCAAAACTAACGAGACATTAAAACTTTACAATTTTAGTAATATTTTGTTGCACAATTTAAAGTATCCCCGTAAACAGCAAAAAACGGCCGTACGAGCCGAAAACGTTGCTGCAAAGTTAAAGAAGACCATATTCTTTATTGCTGATAAATTAAAATTTTTAATTCATCCAACTTACCCGGAACTATTTTTGCCAGCTATGTTTTCAATATCACAGGATGAATTAATTCAAGTACCGTAAATCAGGAATATGTGATCATGTTAGAATCTTGTGTTAGTTTGTGTATAATGGGAAACTTTGATAACCGCCGAAATAGCTCAGCTGGGAGAGCGTTAGACTGAAGATCTAAAGGTCCCTGGTTCGATCCCGGGTTTCGGCAGTGTTATTTTACATGAACGCTTATGAATTATTGCCATCCTTGTAGATATGACCAAAGAAATACTGTCTTATGATAAACTTGTCTCTCGTTAAGACTGTGTAATACAATACGATCGCATGTTTCAAATCTTACTTTTCGATGAAAAGAAATTTCTTTAGAAATTCCCAGTTAATGTTAGAATTTGCAGGGACCATTATAATCTTTCTACAAAAAATTTGGTTCTTATCTCTTTTGGATGGACTAACCGACCGTTTACCAACAGGACGAGTTGGAGTGGGTGGTTAGTAAGCTCAAAAACAGTAACAAAACTATTCATTTGGAACTTTTTATTTTTCACAGGTAGCCTTTTGAACACCCAAAACTCGTTCTGTTGGTAAACGGTTTGTTAGTCCATCCAAAATTGATAAGAACAAAATTTTTTGTAGAAAACTTATAATGTTCCCTGCAAATCCTAACATTAACTGGTAATTTCGAAAGAAAATCTTTTAAAGTAATTTTTATTCAGCAAAAAGTAAGTTTTGAATCATGCGATCGTATTGTATTACACAGTCTTAACGAGTGACAAGTTTATCATAAGACAGTATTTCTTTGGTCATATCTACAAGGATGGCAATAATTCATAAGCGTTCATGTAAAATAACACTGCCGAAACCCGGGATCGAACCAGGGACCTTTAGATCTTCAGTCTAACGCTCTCCCAGCTGAGCTATTTCGGCGGTTATTCAATTTTCCCATTATACACAACCTAACACAAGATTCTAACATGATCACATATTCCTGATTTACGGTACTTGAATTAATTCATCCTGTGATATTGAAAACATAGCTGGCAAAAATAGTTCCGGGTAAGTTGGATGAATTAAAAATTTTAATTTATCAGCAATAAAGAATATGGTCTTCTTTAACTTTGCAGCAACGTTTTCGGTTTGTACGGCCGTTTTTTGCTGTTTACGGGGATACTTTAAATTGTGCAACAAAATCTTGCTTAAATTGTAAAGTTTTAATGGCTCGTTAGTTTTGAAAGTTAATTCATGCTCTAAATTAAAGTATTTATTCATACGTACAAATAACCAGTTATTCCAAATTTTAAACTGCTAGAGGACGGAACGGCGCGCGTCCGTTCTGTAAACAATTCAGTTACATGCAATGCCATCTGTTGGCAGAACTCGGAACAACATTCTAGCTGATAAAGTCAGGCGGCTCTGACAGTATATGTTTAGTTAACTGATAAGCAAGATATATGGTAGTAAACAGCAGGCTGTGATTTCACTCTGCAGTCTAGTTGTGAAGGCGACAGCCATAAATGGCTGAAGATGGGCAGGTACAGCTAAACTACGATCTCACAAAGTCTTCGATAGCCGTTTGACGAAGAAGCTGGACCCAGTGATGGTTCGTGATGAACCTCATGGAATGGCTGAGAATACAAGCGACAAGTGAATAAGAGATTTGGATTAGACAGGAATCGAGAGTGCCCTTTTATCTTTACCCTTTCTGTGAAAGGTTGACTTTTCTTGGTTATGTTGGTTATGTCCTCACATCCCTATTTTAGCATCCAGTGTAGCTAAACAGTTAGGCCGAGTAGGCACAGATTCATATATTTGTTTAGTCAATTGCGTTTTAATTATGTTAGCGTAATATATCCGCAATAAAATATAATATACGTTTAACTGCAATTTTAAAATAAAAGAAGGAAATATCAAAGGCAAAACATCAGACAACTTTAGTAACCATAACAAGTCATATCATTAACATGTATAGTTTAATTCAAAATGTGCAATGAAAATCTAGATGAAAATATGTCCGGTATAATTGAATATAATCTTAATTGTGCTTTAAACTGGTAAATATGTATTCGTTTATATTTTGCCGTAACATCTTCCAAACTGAAAAACCTTAAATAATAAAAATTCTAAATTTATTTGCTTGCAAAAATGTTTGCTTCGAAAACCATGATAGTTACAATAACCCTCCTTGGTTAGTCATGCCCAAAACAAAACCATTCTCATCTGTAAAAATGGGGGAAAATTTTAATTTTCGGATTTGTCAATATTTATTAGAGACGAGGTAAGGTTGCCTTTGTTTTTCTCCTTGCTATTTTACAACCACACCCATGAAGCCGTTGTTTTTTAAATTTCCCAGTGATGTATTGATATTTGTAAAACGCGAAGGCTCGTCTGCATCGACCCAAATAGCTCAGCTGGTTGGTACAGCACTTCATCGGGTTACCAGTTGTATCTATCTATTCCCGTCCCTTGTGCGATTGGTGTATACATCACGTCGCACGAAGACTTGGCGTGGAGGCTGACGACCCACGTGAGGAGACACTCTGCTTCCCTGATCTGACGGCGTTCCCTACCGTCAAACGGAGAGCGGCGGACTTTATTGACTTTACTATCAATACGTCGACCCCCTTCCACCTACGCGAATTCGTTGGCAGACTGCGTGGGGCGAGGTGGCTGACGGTGAAAGATAAAACACCGAACAAAAAATATGGGCGTTATTAATGTTTTTTTTTATGTGTATCCCTGAGTGGGTGTGCATGTCGTGAGTAATTCATTTGCAACAAGACATATGTTACCAAGGTGAGGACATGCGAACTTGAGCCTCTGTCCACTTTTGTCATTCCTGTATCATATAATCACCATACATGTTATAAAAAATAAAAAATAAAAAAGTAGTTCGAGTTTAAAAAAAATCTAGGAGACCATTAAACTGAAGACGTAAAGGTCCCTGGTTCGATCCCGGGTTCCGGCAGTTTATTTTGAAATATTTTTGTGTGTTTTTTTTTTTACCGTCCATGATGGTATGGTTTTAAAAATGCCGTTTCGTAATACTATCCTATAGGTCGTATGCACAGACGCTCCCAGAAGTGAAACTCCACTACCACTTCCTGTAATAGAGATTCCAAGAGTCACTACATTTCCTACGCTCAGTCCATTTTAGTGTATGCCTTCGTGAAGTTAAGTTTGGATGGTTACCAAATACGGAGATAAACGAGCTTGTCCAAACTCAATGACGTTAGTTGATCTCAGCCAACAGAGATGGCCGAAACTATGATGTTTGCTTATTTTCGTATAAAATAACGAAATATGATAATTTTTTTTAAAATTATTTATCGTTATAGCAGAATGCCATTACTTTTTTTGGATATATTGTATAGCNTCAGCCAACAGAGATGGCCGAAACTATGATGTTTGCTTATTTTCGTATAAAATAACGAAATATGATAATTTTTTTTTTTAATTATTTATCGTTATAGCAGAATGCCATTACTTTTTTTTGGATATATTGTATACCTTTCTATACTTTGCAGAATTATTAGGAAACGTTCATATAATTTAGTTTTGTATATGAGAACAATTAAAAATCTATNCTTTCTATACTTTGCAGAATTATTAGGAAACGTTCATATAATTTAGTTTTGTATATGAGAACAATTAAAAATCTATATTAGTAAATAAAATTTGTTACGTTTAGCACTATATCGTTTCTGCTACGTAACTAATAACGCTAATAACTAAAAATACTGTCAGTTTACAAATATTTATTAGCCATATATATATATATATACATACATACATATACATAGGTCACATATATAGGCCCTATATATGTGTATATAGGCCACACACACACACACACATATATATATGAAATGGCCACATATAGGACATCGTTAACAAAACTTTATGAAATGGTATATTTATGTTTGATTTATGACGGAAGGTAATAAGTAATATTTTAACAATACTTCACAGCTCCTTGTAATTTTATCGACTAACTTAGCATCTATACATGTTAACAGTTTCATAACTTTTATACTGGACTACAAATGTTGAAAGCTTGATAGGAGAAGCGATCTGTTAAATATACTTCGTAGTTCAATCATTATCCCTGTTCAATATATTTATTTAACGTTATGGCAGAATACCTTTAATTTTTTTGACATATTGTAAAGCTAGCTATACTTTGCAAAATAATATATATGAGTTTATATAATTTACTTTTGTATATGAGAACAATTAAAAATCTATATTAGTAAATAAAATTTGCTACGTTTAGCACTATCTAGTTACTTGTCCAATTGCGATCATGCCTGCAGCGTGACTTGTGCTTTTGGTAAGCGCCACTTGCACTTCGTCATTGGCTAATTTACTACCAATCAGAACACAACTTTTATATGCCATAGAAATCTGTGAAGCACTATTTGCAATGGAAAAATTCTCATTTGTTTGTTGTTAAAATTTTTAATATATATTTCGTTTCACAAGTTTCTACTCCGTTCATCGTTCTGGTCTTATGTGTCTTTAAAACATATTTATATAAATTTTATCAATATCCAATACAATTTTTATATACAGTATAATTTCCCCGTGATCACTATTCAGATATTTATTTCTTAATTATTTGCGTAGAAATATTGTACTTTTTTTTATAACACATTTTTTATGGGAAATACCACATAAATGACTATTTAAAAAACAGATAGCGAAAAATTAAAAAAAATTAAAAACATCTTGCGACAAAATGTTTAGACCCAACAAATAAAAATGAAAGTTTCAAAAGCGAGCTTTTCAAACAACCAAATTTCCGCAAGTAATTTATTTCCTTCGTAACAACAGATTTATTTAACCGTTGCTCGATAACTTACAATCAAAAAGAAAGTCTCGTGCAGCGATAGTCCAACCCGGACCACGGAACTCACAAAACAAGAACGCTATCGTTTCAGACCGAGCGAGGTGACGCAGTGGTTCAAATTCGGAACTCGCATTCGGTAGGATCGGGGGTTGGAATCCGGGTCCGGCCATCCTGATCTCGGTTTCCCGTGCCTTCCCGTAATCACTCAAGGCGAATTCCGGGATGGTTCCCTTGCCACAGGCCATGGTCGATTCCTACTCGCTCCTCCATGTCCGAGCAACTTGCTCCGTCTCTAGTGACCTCGCTGTCGACGAGACGTTAAGCCCTACATACCTACTTATCGCTTCAGTTGCCCGGCCAGCTGTCTGCATGTGCAAATATACCGTAAAGCATAAAATCTTATATAAAAACCCTCGACCGTTTGTTCTTGAAACTATTCCAATGGCGTGCCCTTTCAGTTTCGCATTTAAATACCTTAAGGGTAAAATATCATATTGTAGTAACTCACGAATATAAAAATAAAAACTTACTTTTCATTCAGTGAAAAGAAACTGCTGTCTACCAAAAGTCAACTAACTAACTACTTGGAAATCTATGCACCGGTGGTTGGCTCACAGAATAAAAATGAATGAACTATCACATATAATGAAAATAATCATTGTCTGGATAAAACGGCGCTGCAAATAAAAATGCATGAAATTAACCTTCCTATTTCGGTTTACAAAAACTACTAATTTAGTTTAAGTATGTTACAATAAGCACCACAGGACGCGAGAATGTGGCATAACGATAGTTACAACTAAACTTTGATTGTTATTTAAGTAAATCGTTAAAACTCGATTTGTCAGAAATAGGAAATAACTTTTTTCCCTCTGCAATACCTATATATACCAAAATGCATACAATTAATATGTTTTAACGATAGTACTTTTATTGCATTTTTGAATTTTAATAAACAGTTTTAATTAAATCCTTATCATAAAATTATTATAATTTTCCTTGGAGAAAGTATGTCATGTAAGGGCTGAACGATAATTTCCAATCAGATCTGATCGAAATGCAAGACTTTGTTCATGCGAATAAAGGTCACCGCTAAATTTTGACCATGATAGACACGTTTTCCGAGTATGCGTGGGCCAGACCACTCAAGGTCGTCTTTTCGTGAATTTTTGCAGGCAAAACGCAGCGCACACGCAAATGGTCAGCGCGAGTATGTTTAAAAGGAAGCGGGGCTAGGAGCTTGCGCCGATCCAAGGGTGTGACTAAGTGGTTTAAGTCCCCCCCCCCCCNTTTTACTTTACAGTGAATTAAATTCGATTATTTGTAAGGCAACGTGCACTGTTAATAAAGCAGATTCAATATATACGCTTAGTATAGTAACAGGGAATTAAGAAAAAGCATTTTATTATCATATCCGCTAAGTACTAACGTTTACATTTAGCGTTAAAAGTTGATGCTTGCTGGTAAGCACGTGGTTTGAACGTGAACACAGTGCTCCACTTCTAGATCCTCCACTGAAGGAGAGAACTGTAAGCATATCTGTGTAAAGTCTATTCACGGTAAAGCGAGCTCTTTTTAAGACCCTCCCAGAAGGCACAACAACCAAAAACATTATATTATTGTGGCTTCTGGTATTAACTTTTGACAGCTCTAAAATGTATGGGCCCATGCTGCATTTATTAGTCACATGGCAATTGTATACATGAACAGTTGGCGAAATTATACAAATGAGCTGAAAGGAAATTTTAAGCACGGCCTTTAAAATTGCTTACTTTACCATTAAACTTTCAATTGCACTGAAACCAATGGGCTGCGATGGGCTGTGAGTTACAGAACAAACTCTCTCATAGCTTAGAAACCCAGTAACATGACCCACAGAGTAGCGCAGAATAATTTACATAGCTGTGCCCAGCAAGTTCATATATCTCATGGTGTAACCAGAAAATTCTCAAGAATATGTGTGGGAAGGGGNAACTGAAGGAAAGGGATGGGAGTGTCACCAGCAACCAACATTAGCGGTGTTGTCACGTGTGTTAAACAGGACAAATACTAGAAGTCGAAATATTTCACACAATAATAAAATCCATCACAGTTGACAGAAATTACACTTTTGTCAATAATTTTAACCTCCCCCTGGCTGCACCCCTGATACAGATTTTGTCAGAGCGCGAAGGGGGCAGCGGCGGTGCAGTAGCTAGACGACTCGCCTCCCACAAAGGCGAGCCGGGTTCGATTCCCGGCGGGGTCGCTCCCGGATTTGCGCACGTGGTAATCGTACCGGACGATGCCGCTGGTTGGCGGGTTTTCTTGGGGATCTCCCATTTTCCCCCGCCCTTGCATTCCAGCGCTGCTCCATATAAACCTCGCTTCACTCTCATCGGCTCTTACGACACTGATGTTAAGCGCCGCCCAAAACTCTCTATTTCACTCCATTCAGAGCGCAAATCTGGAGTCACGTATCTCTTCCCTTCACCTTTCAACGCCCCCGCGGTTTTTCCACTGCACAAAGGAGTTGAAGACGACGTTTAAATGCATGTTAAAAGCGAAACTTCACGTGACGTGTTTTCATTACACGAGCACCTACAGTAGTTTGCACGGTCACCGGGAGCTAATAACCGCCACTTTCCTGTCTCCCGTGTGCGTAATTGCTGTGTTACCGCAGTTTTCGATTAATAACGTGACTAAGAGCGTCGCTGAAATAAAAAACTGTTTCTGGAGATAACGATTGTGACGTAAAGAAATTAATATTTGCCATGCAGGCTTGACGTATACACAATGTCTCGCCAAATAATGTAATAGTTAAAAATATGAAACGGTAGTGACAAATATAAATACTTCGATATGACTGTGTAGTATAGTTTACGTGAGCATTCTTGAATCTGACGTTGACAGTGCAGAAGAAGCTTTAATGTTTGCAGTCGGTTCCGAGTAAAGGACAACAAGATATTTTTCTTATCTTCCTTAAAAAACAAACATCACAATCCAGAGAATTCACACTAAGCAAATATTGTAGTTATAATACATATTTTCAAAAGAATAATATTTTGCAACTGTACGGGGGCCTTATCTATTTCAGAATACCGTATATTTGTTTTTGAAAGTTTTCTGCCCCATATAATGTTTGGCATGTCAACTGGTGGCATTTTTTCTGTTATGCCGTCCCCCAATTTTGCCGTGTCGGCGTGAGTCCTTTCACAGAGAAGGATGAGAGTGTACCAAGGACTAAGCCCTGTACTACTATTTTGGAGTTTACCTGAAAAAATCCCGTATACGGTGGGGCTTTTATAGTATTACTGTATGGTGCCCGTGGCTGCACTGTAAGAAATAGTTCGCATATTGATAACATTAGTGTGCACGAGTATTAAAAAATGCAAAACAAGTAATGGTTAGTAGATAGATAATGTATGTTCCAGGACAAAGATTGCAGGCTGCAGAGCTGCGGATCAGCCGCCATATTGTTTCCGTCGGCCATATTATTTATGTCCACCATTTTGTTTTTCTACTTTATGCTGTATCATTAGGTCTTGTTTTTTTTATGCTCTATAATCCCATGTTGTTATTTCATGCTCTCTCAGTCCAAACTGTTTCTTTATGCTCTGTCATTCCATTTTGTCTCTCTCTCTCTCTCATTCCATCTCGTCCCTTTCCTTTACAACTTATCTCTTTTCTGCCCCCCCCCCCCCCCCCCCCCCCCCCCCCCCCCCCCCCCCCCCCCCCCCCCCCCCCCCCCCCCCCCCCCCCC